>JAREIS010000686.1:0-32500 GCA_030060385.1 Muscicapa striata striata | reverse complement strand
TTTCACCCCAAAAATTCATTTCTTGGAGGTTTAAAGTCCTTTTTTTTGGGGTCTTATAATTCGGTTTTTTCACCCCAAATTTACATTTTTTTGGGGGTTCAAAGTCCATTTTTGGGGTCTTTAAAATGCACTTTTTTCACCCCAAAATTTGAGTTTTTTTGGGTCTTAAAATTCCATATTTCCGCCCAAAAAGTTGATTTTTCCTGGTCTGAAAATTCCATTTTTTCGCCCCAAAATTTTCTTTTTTTTTGGAGTTCAAAGTCCGTTTTTTGGGGTCTTAAAATTTCATTTTTCCATCCCAAAAGTTCATTTTTTTTTGGGTTTAAAGTCCGTTTTTTGGGGTCTTAAAATCCCATTTTTCCACTCCAAAATTTGAGGTTTTTGGGTATTAAAACTCCATTTTTTCGCCCCAAAATCTTGATTTTTTTGGGGTTAAAAGTCCGTTTTTGGGGTCTTAAAATTCCATTTTTTCACCCCAAAATTTGAGTTTTTTTGGGGTCTTAAAATTCCATTTTTTCACCCCAAATTTCGATTTTTTTGGGGTTCAAAGTCCATTTTTGGAGTCTCAAAATTCCATTTCTTCACCCCAAAATTTGAGTTTTTCCGGGTCTTAAAATTCCATGTTTTTACCCCAAAAGTTGATTTTTTCAGGTCTCAAAATTCCTTTTTTTTCACCCCAAAATTTGATGTTTTTGGGGGTTCAAAGTCCATTTTTTGGGGTCTCAAAATTCCATTTTTTCACCCCAAAATCGTCATTTTTTGGGGTGTCCAAACTCCATTTTTTGCCCAAAATTTCACATTTTTGGGGCTCTTCAAATTCCATTTTTTCACCCCAAAATCTTCATTTTTGGGGCTCTTTAAATTCAGGGTTTTTTTCCCAAAATTCACATTTTCTGGAGTCCTCAAATTCAGGTTTTTCACCCCAAAATTTTTATTTCTGGGGCTCTTTAAATTCCATTTTTTCACCCCAAAATCTTCATTTTTTGGGGTGTCCAAAGTCCATTTTTGCCCAAAACTCCACATTTTTTGGGACTCTTCAAATTCCAGTTTTTCACCCCAAAATTCGCATTTTTTGGGGTTCTCCAAAGTCCATTTTTTTGCCCAAAATTTCCCATTTTTGGGGCTCTTCAAATTCCATTTTTTCACCCCAAAATTCGCATTTTTTGGGGTTTTCCAAACTCCATTTTTTGCCCAAAACTCACATTTTTTGGGGCTCTTCAAATTTACTTTTTTACCCCAAAATCTTCATTTTTGGGACTCTTCAAATTCCTTTTTTTCACCCCAAAATTCGCATTTTTTGGGGCTCTCCAAAGTCCATTTTTTGCCCAAAAATCTTCATTTTTGGGACTCTCAAAACTCCATTTTTTGCCCAAAATTTCCCATTTTTTGGGGTCTTCAAATTCCGTTTTTTCACCCCAAAATTCGCATCTTTTGGGGTTTTCCAAAGTCCATTTTTTCACCCCAAAATTTACATTTTTTGGGGCTCTTGAAATTCCACGTTTTCACCCCAAAATTCGCATTTTTTGGGGTTTTCCAAAGTCCATTTTTTGCCCAAAATTCACCTTTTTTTGGGGCTCTTCAAATTCCATTTTTTCACCCCAAAATCTTCATTTTTGGGGCTCTTTAAATTCAGGGTTTTTTTCCCAAAATTCACATTTTTTGGAGTCCTCAAATTCCGGGTTTTCACCCCAAAATTTTCATTTCTGGGGCTCTTTAAATTCCGTTTTTTCACCCCAAAATTCGCATTTTTTGGGGTTTTCCAAAGTCCATTTTTTTGCCCAAAATTTCACATTTTTGGGGCTCTTAAAATTCCGTTTTTCCACCCCAAAATCTTCATTTTTGGGACTCTCCAAACTCCATTTTTTGCCCAAAATTCACTTTTTTTTGGGGCTCTTCAAATTTCATTTTTTCACCCCAAAATCTTCATTTTTTTGGGGTGTCCAAAGTCCATTTTTGGCCCAAAATTTCACATTTTTGGGGCTCTTCAAAATCCATTTTTTCACCCCAAAATCGCCGTTTTTGGGGCCTCTAAATTCCAGTTTTTCACCCCAAAATTCGCATTTTTTGGGACTCTTCAAATTTACTTTTATACCCCAAAATCTTCATTTTTGGGACTCTTCAAATTCCGTTTTTTCACCCCAAAATTCGCATTTTTTGGGGTGTCCAAAGTCCATTTTTGCCCAAAATTTCCCATTTTGGGGCTCTTAACTTCCAGTTTTTCACCCCAAAATCTTCTTTTTTTTTTTTTTGCGATTTCGGTTTTTTGCCCCAAATTTTTGTCGTTTTTTTGTCCCGGGTCCTTCCGGAAGCTTCCGCTGGGGTGCCCAAAAAAGAGACGTGTGGGGGGGGGAGGGGAGGGGGATTTTGGGGGGAAATCCCGAAGTTTTGGGCAAAAAAAAAAAAAAAAAAAATCGCAATTTTTGGGGGAAAATAAAAAAAATTTGGGGGAAAAAATTCCAAATTTGGGGGAAAAAAAATTCAGATTTTTGGGGGAAAAAAATCCCAAATTTGGGGGAAAAAATTTCAAACTTTGGGGGAAAAAAGTCCCAAATTTGGGGGAAAAAAATTCCAATTTTTGGGGAAAAAAAATTCCAAATTTGGGGGAAAAAAATTCCAATTTTGGGGAAAAAAATAAAAACTTGGGGGAAAAAAAATTCAGATTTTTGGGGAAAAAAATCCCAAATTTGGGGGGAAAAATCACAATTTTTGGAAAAAAAAAATCTAAATTTTTTGGGGAAAAAAAAATCTCAATTTTTGGGGGAAAAAATCTCAATTTTTTGGGGAAAATTCCCAAATTTGAGGAAAAAAAAAAATTTAATTTTTGGGGAAAAAAAAATTTAAATTTGGAAGAAAAAAAATCCCAATTTTTGGGAAAAAAATCTCAATTTTTGGGGGAAAAAAAATCCCAATTTTGGGCAAAAAAAAAAAATTTGGGGGAAAAAATCCCAAATTGGTGGAGAAAAAAAATTTAGATTTTTGGGGAAAAAAATCCCAAATTTCGGGGAAAAAAATCACAATTTTTGGAAAAAAAAATCTCAATTTTTGGGGGAAAAAAATTTCTAATTTTGGGGGGAAAAATCCCAAATTTGGGGGAAAAAATCCCAAATTTGGGGAAAAATTCCTAAATTTGAGGGGAAAAAAAATCTTAATTTTTGGGGGGAAAAAAAAATTGCAATTTTTGGAAAAAAAAATTTCAAATTTGGAGGGAAAAAAAAACCCAATTCTTGGGTAAAAAAAAAAAATCTCAATTTTTGGGGAAAAAAATCCCAATTTTGGGGGAAAAAAAATTATAATTTTTTTGGGAAAAAATCCCAGTTTTGGAGAGAAAATAATTCCAATTTTTGGGGAAAAAATCCCAAATTTCGGGGAAAAAAATCATGAAATCTGAGGAAAAACTCTCAATTTTGGAAAAAAAAAATTTCAAATTTCGGGGTAAAAATCCCAAATTTTTTGGGAAAAAAATCACAATTTTTGGAAAAAGAAAATTCAAATTCGGGGGAAAAAAAATTCCAATTTTTGGGTAAAAAAACCCCCAATTTTGGGATAAAAACACCCAAAAAACCCCCAAATTTTGGGGCTAAAAGTCCCAATTTTTGGGTCAAAAAAATCAAATTTTTGGGTTAAAAAAAAAAAAAATCTGGGTTTAAAAATCCCAATTTTGGGTTCAAATCCCCCCCAATTTTAGGGACAAAAATCCCCAATTTTGGTTTAAAAAAATGAAAAATTTTGGGTTTAAAAAATCCCAATTTTGGGTTCAAACTCCCCCCAATTTTTGGGTCAAAACCCCCAGTTTTGGGATTAAAAAAAAAAACAAAAAAACCCCAAATTTTGGGGCCAAAAATCCCAATTTTTGGGTAAAAAAAAATAAAATTTTGGGTCTAAAAATCCCAATTTTGGGTTTAAACTCCCCCAATTTTTGGGTAAAAAAACCCCCAAATTTTGGGGTTAAAAATCCCAATTTTTGGGTCAAAACCCCCCATTTGTGGTTTAAAACAACCCAAAATTTTGGGTTTAAAAATCCCAATTTTGGGTTCGAACGCCCCCAATTTTTGGGATTAAAAAAAATGAAATTTTGGGTTTAAAAATCCCAATTTTTGGGTCAAAACCCCCCAATTTTTGGGATTAAAAAACCAAAAATTTTGGGTTTAAAAATCCCAATTTTGGGTTCAAACTCCCCCAATTTTTGGGTAAAAAAGCCCCAAATTTTGGGATAAAAATACCCAAAAAAACCCCAAATTTTGGGGTTAAAAATCCCAATTTTTGGGTCAAAACCCCCCATTTTTGGTTTAAAAAAAAACAAAATTTTGGGTTTAAAAATCCCAATTTCGGCTTCAAACTCCCCCCAATTTTTAGGACAAAAATCCCCAATTTTAGTTTAAAAAAATTAAAATTTTGGGTTAAAAAAATCCCAATTTTGGGTTGAAACTCCCCCAATTTTTGGGTAAAAAAATCCCCAAATTTTGGGTTAAAAAATCCCAATTTTGGGTTCCAACCCCCCTCCCCCAATTTCCCGAATTTTTGGGTCGAAACTTCCCAAATTTGGTTTTTTTTTTTTTTTCCCCCTCCCCCTCCCTGCCCCTCCCCCTCCCCTCCCCCCCCAGCCCCTCCCCCCCACCCGAATTTTGGGGTCCCCGCCCCTCCCCCCACCCGGGTTTGGGGGTTACCTCGGGGGCGGGGCTTGGGGGGGGTCCCGGGTCCATGGGCGGGGCCAAGTCCGAGCTGGGGGCGGAAATTTGGGGTCAAAAATCACAAATTTGGGAAAATTTTGGGTTAAAAAATCACAAATTTGGGAAAATTTAGGTTAAAAAACCACAAATTTGGGAAAATTTTGGGATTAAAAAGAGGAATTTGGGAAAATTTTTGGGTTAAAAAAGGAGAAATTTTGGAGTTTTGGGGTTAAAAGAAGAAATTTGGGAAAATTTGGGTTAAAAAGGAAAAATTTGGGAGTTTTTGGGGTTAAAAAAGGAGAAATTTGGGAAAATTTGGGTTAAAAAAACACAAATTTGGGAAAATTTTGGGGTTAAAAAAGGAGAAATTTGGGAAAATTTTGGGGTTAAAAAAGGAGAAATTTGGGAAAATTTTGGGTTAAAAAAGGAGAAATTTGGGAGTTTTTGGGGTTAAAAAAATCACAAATATTGGGAATTTTTGGGGTTAAAAAAGGAGAAATTTGGGAAAATTTGGGTTAAAAAAAGGAGAAATTTGGGAAAATTTTGGGGTTAAAAATCACAAATATTGGGAATTTTTGGGGTTAAAAAAGGAAAAATTTGGGAAAATTTTTGGGTTAAAAAAAGGAGAAATTTGGGAGTTTTTGGGGTTTAAAAAGGAGAAATTTGGGAAAATTTTTGGGTTAAAAAAACACAAATTTGGGAAAATTTTTGGGTTAAAAATGGAGAAATTTGGGAAAATTTGGGGTTAAAAAAGGAGAAATTTGGGAAAATTTTTGGGTTTAAAAAGGAGAAATTTGGGAAAATTTGGGGGTTAAAAAAAGGAGAAATTTGGGAAAATTTTTGGGTTAAAAAAGGAGGAATTTGGGAAAATTTGGGTTCAAAAATCACAAATTTGGGAAAATTTTTGGGTTAAAAAAGGAGAAACTTGGGAGTTTTTGGGGTTAAAAAAGGAGAAATTTGGGAAAATTTTGGGGTTAAAAAAGAAAGAATTTGGGAAAATTTCAGGGTTATAAAAACACAAATTTGGGAAAATTTGGGTTAAAAAAGGAGAAATGTGGGAAAATTTGAGTTAAAAAAGGAGAAATTTGGGAGTTTTTGGGGTTAAAAAAGGAGAAATTTGGGAAAATTTGGGTTAAAAAAGAGGAATTTGGGAAAATTTCGGGGTTAAAAAAAGGAGAAATTTGGGAAAATTTTGGGTTTAAAAAAAGGAGAAATTTGGGAAAATTTGGGGTTAAAAAAGGAGAAATTTGGGAAAATTTTGGGTTAAAAAGGAGAAATTTTGGAGTTTTTGGGGTTAAAAAAGGAGAAATTTGGGAAAATTTGGGTTAAAAAAGGAGAAATTTGGGAGTTTTTGGGGTTAAAAAATCACAAATTTGGGACAATTTTGGGGTTAAAAAAGGAGAAATTTGGGAAAATTTGGGTTAAAAAAGGAGAAATTTGGGAAAATTTCGGGGTTAAAAAAATCACAAATATTGGGAATTTTTGGGGTTAAAAAAGGAGAAATTTGGGAAAATTTTTGGGTTAAAAAAGGAGAAATTTGGGAAAATTTCGGGGTTAAAAAAGGAGAAATTTGGGGAAATTTTGGGGTTAAAAAAGGAGAAATTTGGGAGTTTTTGGGGGTAAAAAAGGAGAAATTTGGGAAAATTTTGGGTTAAAAAAGGAGAAATTTGGGAAAATTTTGGGTTAAAAAAGGAGAAATTTGGGAAAATTTGGGTTAAAAAAGGAGAAATTTGGGGAAATTTGGGTTAAAAAAGAGGAATTTGGGAAAATTTCGGGGTTAAAACAATCACAAATATTGGGAATTTTTGGGAGTTTTTGGGGTTAAAAAAGGACAAATTTGGGAAAATTTGGGGTTAAAAAATTCCATAATTTGAGAAATTTTTCGGATTAAAAAAAATCCCAAAATTTGGGAATTCGGGGGTTAAAAAATCCCAAATCTGGGAAATTTTTGAGGTTAAAAAAAAATTTTTTTTGGTCAAAAAATCCCAAATTTGGAAATTTTTCGGGTTAAAAAAATCACAAATTTTGGGTTAAAAAACGACAAATTTAAGAAAATTTGGGGTTAAAAAATTTTCAATTTTTGGGGTTAAAAAGAAAAAAATTTGGGAAAATTTTGGGTCAAAAAATCCCAAATTTGGGAAATTTTTAGAGTTAAAAAAATCCCAAAATTTGGGAATTTGGGAGTTAAAAAATCCCAAATTTTGGGAAATTTTGGGGTTAAAAAAAAACAATTTTTGGGGAATTTCTGAGGTTAAAAAATCCCAAATTTGGGGGTTAAAAAGAAAAATATTTGGGAAATTTTTGGGGTTAAAAAATTGCAAATTTTGGAAAATTTTGGGGGTTAAAAAAAAAAATTGGGGAAAATTTTGGGGTTTAAAAATCACAAATTTCGGGGTTAAAAAATTTCAAATTTTGGGGAAATTTGGGGGTTAAAACACAACAAATTTGGGAAATTTGGGGGTTAAAAAATCAAAAAATTTTGGGGATTTGGGGGTTAAAAAATAAAATCAAAAAAAACCTAAAAATTCCCTTTTTTTAAACTGCAAAAAATTCCTGAAAAAATTCCAAAATCCCCCCCAAAAAATCCCTCAAAAATTCCTTTTTTTCCTAAAAATCCTAAAAAACCTTAAAAAAAAAATTCCTGAAA
This sequence comes from Muscicapa striata striata, assembly GCA_030060385.1. Lineage (NCBI taxonomy): Eukaryota > Metazoa > Chordata > Aves > Passeriformes > Muscicapidae > Muscicapa > Muscicapa striata. The sequence continues at coordinate 25,186 of JAREIS010000686.1, read as the reverse complement.
AACCCCAAAAATCCTCAAAAATCCTAAAAATCCTAAAAATCCTAAAAAACAATCCCAAAAAATTCTAAAAAATTCCAAAATTCATTTAAAAATGCTGAATAAGCACAAAAAAAATCCTAAAAAAAATCCCCAAAAAACTCCTAAAAAAATTCACCAAAATCCCAAAAAAGTCCTAAAAAACTCGCCCAAAAAATCGTAAATAAATAAAAAAAAAAACCCAAAAAACCCCCCAAAAAAACCTAAAAAAACCCCAAAAAATTAAAAATAAATTCCCCAAAAAATCCTAACAAAATCAAAAAAAAATTCTAAAAAAATTGCCCAAAAAATCCTAAATAAATCCCAAAAAAACCCCCCAAAAAAAACCCAAAAACTAAAAACCCTAAAAATTAAAAAAAAAAAAAAAAATCCACAAAAATCCTAATAAAATCCAAAAAAATTCTAAAAACCGCCCAAAATCCTAAATAAATCCCAAAAACCCAAAAAAACCCAAAAAACCTAAAAAAACCCCAGAAAATTAAAAATAAATTCCCCAAAAAATCCTAATAAAATCCAAAAAAAATTCTAAAACAATCGCCCAAAAAATCCTAAATAAATCCCAAAAAAACCCAAAAAACCCCCAAAAACCTAAAAACGGTAAAAATTAAAAATAAATTCCCAAAATATCCTAAAAAATCCCAAAAATTCTAAAACCCCCAAAAATCCTAAATAAATCCCAAAAAAACCCAAAAAAAAACCCCCAAAACCTAAAAACCCCTAAAAATTAAAAATAAATTCCCCAAAAATATCCTAAAAATCCCAAAAATTCTAAAAAATCGCCCAAAAATCCTAAATAAATCCCAAAAACCCAAAACCCCCCAAAAAAACCTAAAAACCCCTAAAATATTAAAAATAAATCCCCCAAAAATATCCTAAAAATCCAAAAAAATTCTAAAAACCGCCCAAAAATCCTAAATAAATCCCAAAAAAACCCAAAACCCCCAAAAACCCTAAAAAAACCCTAAAAAATTAAAAATAAATTCCCCAAAAATATCCTAAAAAAATCCCAAAAAATTCTAAAAAAATCGCCCAAAAAATCCTAAATAAATCCCAAAAAAACCAAAAACCCCCAAAACCTAAAAACCCCCCTAAAAATTAAAAAAATTCCCCAAAATTATCCTAAAAAAATCCTAAAAAATTAAAAAAAAAAAAACCAAAAAATCCTGAAAACCCCCAAAAATAAAAAAAAATCCTAAAAAAAAAAAAAAACAAATTTTAAAGGAATCCTAAAATAAGCCAAAAATAAACTTAAAAATACTAAAAAACATCCAAAAAATTTTAAAAAGCCCCAAAATCCTAAATAAAATAAAAAAATACCCTGGAATAAAAAAAATCCTAAAAAGCCCCAAAAAATCCCCAAAATTCTAAAAAAAATCACAAAAAATCGGAATTAAACTCATCAAAAAATCCTAAAAAAAATCCCCAAAAAATCCTAAAAAAATCCTGAAAAAATCCTAAAAAATCCTAAAAAAAATCCCAAAAAAATCATAAAAAAACCCAAAAAAACCCCCCAAAAAATCCTAAAAAACCCCCAAAAAATCCTAAAAACCCCCAAAAAATCCTAAAAAAAACCCCAAAAAACCCTTAAAAAATCCTAAAAAAATCCTAAAAAACCCCCCAAAAATCCTAAAAAAAAAACCCCAAAAACCCCTTAAAAATTCTAAAAATCCTAAAAACCCCTAAAAAAATCCTAAAACCCCCAAAAAAAACCCTAAACCCAAAAAAATCCTAAAAAATAAAAAAATCCTAAAAAAAAATCCCCAAAATTTTTTAAAAATCCTAAAAAAATCCTAAAAAAACCCCCAAAAAACCCCTAAAAAAATTCTAAAAAAATCCTAAATAAAACCCTAAAAAATCCTAAAAAAAAACCCCAAAAAACCCCTAAAAAACCCTAAAAAAATTCTTAAAAAATCCTAAAAAAATTATAAAAAAAACCCCCAAAAAACCCCTAAATAAACCCAAAAAAATCCTTAAAAAAATCCAATAAAATCCTAAATAAACTCTCCAAAAAATTCTAAATATGCCCCTCAAAAAAATCCTAAAAAACCCAAAAAAACCCTAAAAAACCCTAAAAAAATTCTTAAAAAATCCTAAAAAAAATTCTAAAAAAAACCCCCAAAAAAACCTAAATAAACCCAAAAAAATCCTAAAAAAAATCCTAAAAAAAAATCCAAAAAAATCCTAAATAAACTCTCCAAAAAATTCTAAATAAACCCCCAAAAAATCCGAAAAAAATCCCCCAAAAACCCCCAAAAAGTTCTCAAAAAAATCTTTAAAAAACCCCCAAAAATAAATAAAAAAAACCCCCAAAGATCTCAAAAATGTCCTAAAAAACCCCCTAAAAATCCAAAATAAATTCCCAAAAAATCCTGAATGAACCTAAAAAAAACTATGTAAGAAACCCCAAAAAAATCCTTCAAAAACCGAGAAAATCCCATTTTTTCCCCTAAAAATATTCCCCAAAATAATCCCAAAAATCCCCCAAAAATTCCGATTTTTTCCATTAAAAACTCCCCCAAAAAATCTGATTTTTTCCATTAAAAACTCCCCCAAAAATCCCGATTTTTTCCATTAAAAATCCCCCAAAAATCCCGATTTTTTCCTTTAAAAATCCCCCAAAAATTCCGATTTTTTCCATTAAAAATCCCCCAAAAATCCCGATTTTTTCCATTAAAAATCCCCCAAAATTCCGATTTTTTCCATTAAAAATCCCCCCAAAATCCAAAAAAATCTTTTAAACAACCTTTTAAAAAATCCTTAAAAATCCTCCCAAAAATCCTTTTTTTCCTAAAAATCCACAAAAAAATCTCATTTTTTTCCTCCAAGAAATCCCCCAAAAAAACCCCAAAAAATTTTCCAAATTTTTGTCACCAAAAAAAACTTTTACCCGAAAATCCCCAAATTTCCTTTAAAAATCTCCATTTTTTAACCCTCAGAAATCTCCATTTTTAACCGAAAAATCCCCATTTTTAACTGTCCAAAATCCCCATTTTAAACCCAAAATTTCCCCATTTTTAACCCTTAAAAATCCCAATTTTTAACCCAAATTTTGTCGTTTTTAACTCTCAAAAATCCCATTTTTTACCCTAAAATTCCCCATTTTTAACCCTCAAAATTCCCCATTTTTAACCCTCAAAAATCCCCATTTTTGACCCAAATTTTGTCATTTTTAACTCTCAAAAATCCCATTTTTTACCCTAAAATTCCCCATTTTTAACCCTCAAAAATCCCCATTTTTGACCCAAAATTCCCCATTTTTTACCCTCAAAAATCCCCATTTTTGACCCAAATTTTGTCATTTTTAACTCTCAAAAATCCCCATTTTAACCCAAAAATTTCCCCATTTTTACCCCAAAATCCCCCATTTTTAACCCTCAAAAATCCCCATTTTTGACCCAAATTTCCCCATTTTCACCTCAAAATTTCCCCCTCAAAAATCCCCATTTTTGACCCAAAATTTCCCATTTTTGACCCAAAATTTCCCATTTTTAACCCTGAAAAATCCCCATTTTTACCCCTCAAAAATGCCTTTTTAACCCAAATTTCCCCATTTTTAACCCAAATTTCCTCATTTTTTGACCCTAAAAAATCCCCATTTTTAACCCAAATTTTCTCGTTTTTAACCTTTAAAAATCCCCATTTTTAACCCAAAAACCCCCATTTTTAACCCTCAAATTACCTCATTTTTAACCCTCAAAAATCCCCTTTTTAAACCCTCAAAAATTCCCATTTTTAACCCAAAATTCCTCATTTTTTTCCCCTCACAAACCACAAATTCCCTTCAAAAAACCCAAATTCCCCCCAAATTCCTTCATTTTCCCCTCACAAATCCCCATTTTAACCCAAAATTCCCTTTATTTACCCCAAAATTTTCCCATTTTTAACCCAAATTTCCTCATTTTTAACCTTTAAAAATCCCCATTTTTCACCCAAAATTCCCACTTTTTACCCTCAAAAATTCCAATTTTTAACCCCAAATTCCCCATTTTTAATCCTCAAAAATTCCCCATTTTTAACCCTCAAAAACCCCCATTTTTAACCCAAAAAATTCCCCTTTTTAAACCCTCAAAAGTCCCCATTTTTAACCCAAAATTTCCCATTTTTAACCCAAAATTCCCCTTTTTTAACCCAAAATTTCTCCATTTTCCCCTCACAAACCCCCATTTCCCCCCCACTTTCCCCTCACAAACCCCTGTTTTTACCCAAAATTCTCTTTTTTTACCCCAAAATTTTCCCTTTTTAAACCCAAAATTCTTTATTTTTTGACCCTCAAAAATCCCCATTTTTAACCCAAATTTCCTCCTTTTTAACCTTTAAAAATCCCCATTTTTCACCCAAAATTCCCACTTTTTACCCTCAAAAATTCCAATTTTTAACCCAAAATTCCCCATTTTTAATCCTCAAAAATTCCCCATCTTTAACCCTCAAAAACCCCCATTTTTAACCCAAAAAATTCCCCTTTTTAAACCCTCAAAAGTCCCCATTTTTAACCCAAAATTCCCCATTTTTAACCCTCAAAAATTTCCATTTTTGACCCAAATTTCCCCATTTTTAACGCAAAATTTCCCCCTCACAAATCCTCATTTTTAACCCAAAATTCCCCCTCAAAATCCCCATTTTTAACCCAAAAATTTCCCATTTTTAACCCAAAATTCCCCTTTTTAACCCTCAAAAATCCCCATTTTTACCCCTCAAAAATCCCCATTTTTAACCCAAAAATCCCCCTTTTTAACCCTCAAATTCCCCATTTTCAACCCTCAAAAATCCCCTTTATTAACCGAAAATTCCCCATTTTTTACCCTCAAAAATCCCCTTTTTAAACCCTCAAAAGTCCCCATTTTTAACCCAAAAAATTCCCCTTTTTTAACCCTCAAAAATTTCCATTTTTGACCCAAATTTCCCCATTTTTAACTCAAAATTTCCCCCTCACAAATCCTCATTTTTAACCCAAAATTCCCCCTCAAAAATCCCCATTTTTGACCCAAAATTTCCCATTTTTAACCCAAAATTCCCCCTTTTAACCCAAAATTTCTCCATTTTCCCCTCACAAATCCCCATTTCCTCCCCACTTTCCCCTCACAAATCCCCGTTTTTACCCAAAATTCGCCTTTTTTAACCCAAAATTCCCCTTTTTTCACCCCAATTTTCCCCATTTCCCCCCCACTTTCCCCTCACAAATCCCCGTTTTTACCAAAAATTCCCTTTTTTACCCCAAAATTTCCCCATTTCCCCACTTTCCCTTACAAATCCCCATTTTTACCCAAAATTCGCCTTTTTTAACCCAAAATTTCTCCATTTTCCCCTCACAAATCCCCATTTCCTCCCCACTTTCCCCTTACAAATCCCCATTTTTACCCAAAATTCCCCTTTTTTAACCCAAAATTTCTCCATTTTCCCCTCACAAACCCCCTTTCCCTCCCACTTTCCCCTCACAAACCCCCATTTTAACCCAAAATTCCCCTTTTTTAACCCAAATTTCCCCATTTTCTGCTCACAAACCCCATTTCCACTTTCCCTCACAAATCCCCGTTTTTACCAAAAGTTCCCTTTTTTACCCCAAAATTTCCCCATTTCCCCCCACTTTCCCCTCACAAATTATCATTTTAACCCAAAATTCCCCTTTTTTAACCCAAAATTTCTCCATTTTCCCCTCACAACCCCCCATTTCTCCCCCACTTTTCCCTCACAAATCCCCGTTTTTACCCAAAATTCGCCTTTTTTAACCCAAAATCCCCTCACAAATCCCCATTTCCCCCCCACTTTCCCCTCACAAATCCCCATTTTTACCCAAAATTCCCTTTTTTACCCCAAAATTTCCCATTTCCCCACTTTCCCTCACAAATCCCGTTTTTACCCAAAATTCCCTTTTTCACCCAAAATTTCCCCCTTTTCCCCCACTTTCCCCTCACAAATTATCATTTTTACCCAAAATTCCTTTTTTAACCCAAATTTCCCCATTTTCTGCTCACAAATCCCCATTTCCCCCCCACTTTCCCCTCACAAATCCCCATTTTAACCCAAAATTCCCTTTTTTTCACCCAAAATTTCCCCCTTCCCCATTTTCCCCTCACAAATCCCCGTTTTAACCCAAAATTCGCCTTTTTTAACCCAAAATCCCCTCACAAACCCCCTTTCCTCCCACTTTCCCCTCACAAATCCCCTGTTTTTACCTAAAATTCTTTTTTAACCCAAATTTGCCCCTTCCCCCCCCATTTTCCCCTCACAAATCCCCATTTTTACCCAAAATTCCCCTTTTTTAACCCAAAATCCCCTCACAAACCCCCATTTCTCCCCCACTTTCCTCACAAACCCCATTTTTACCCAAAATTCCCTTTTTCACCCAAAATTTCCCCTTTCCCCCCATTTTCCCCTCACAAACCCCCATTTTAACCAAAATTTCCCCTTTTTTCACCCCAATTTCCCCTCCCCATCCCCCCTCTCCCCGTTTTTTTTTCCTGCCTTTTCCTCCTCCGCTTTTTTCCCGCCCTTTTCCCCCTCCCGTTTTTTTGCTTTTTGCCCGTTTTTCCCTTTTTTCCCCCCAAAAATCCGCTCACCCCGCGCCCCCTCCCCCCCCCGCTATTGTGCGGGGTTGCCGCTGCCGGGCGGGGCCGCCATCTTGCCGCGATCCCAGCATGCCCCGCGCGCCGCCAGAAGGGGGCGTGGCCTCCCCTCTCAGCCAATCAGCGGCGCCTGAGGGGGCGCGGCCTCCCTGAACCGACCAATCACAGCGCGCGGAGGGCGGGGCCGAGCGCCCCCATAGGAATGAATGGAGGGGGCGAGGCCTCACTGAACCGACCAATCACAGCGCGCGGAGGGCGGGGCCGAGCGCCCCATAGGAATGAATGGAAGGGGCGCGGCATGCCCTTATATGGTTAAAAAGAGGCGGGGCGTATGCAAATGAGGGGCGGCGCTGCCTTGCCATATATGGGCAGGCCACGCCCAGCGGCGCGCGGCGCTCCCAGACTCGATTTTGGGGGTTTTTAAGGCCCAAAACCCCCAAAATTTTTACAAAAAATCCCAAAAGTCCCCAAAAATCTGCCCCAGATTCAAATTTGGGGATTTCAGGATCCCAAAATGTCCCAAAATTCTCTCCCAGAGGCGATTTTGGGTCCCCAGGATGCCCAAAATTCCCAAAAATAATCCTAAAATACCCCAAGAATTCCCAAAAAATTCCCTGAAAATTCCCTTAAAAATCCGCCCCAAAAAATCCAAAAATTCCCCAAAAATTCCCCAAAAATTCCCCCCAAAATATCCTAAAATTCCCCAAAAATTCCCCAAAAATTCCCTAAAAAATGTGCCCCAAAAAAACCCAAAAATTCCCAAAAATTTCAAACAAAATTCCCTAAAAATCCCCCCCTAAGAAATCTCAAAAATCCCCCAAAAATTCCCAAAAAATTCCACCAAAATTCCCAGAAAAATCCCCAAAATTTTCAAAGACTCCACAAAAAAATCCCCAAAATTCCCCCAAATTTTCCCAAAAAATTCCCCAAAAATTCCCAAAATTTCTCCCCAAAATCCCCTAAAAATTCCCCAAAACTTTGCCCAAATTTAGGAAACTCAGAACCCCCAAAACTCCTAAAAAATCCCCCCAAAAAATCCCAAAAAACCCAAAATTCCCCCCAAAAAAATCCCCCCAAAAATCCCAAAATTCCAAAAAAAATCATCAAAATTTTAGGAGCCCAAAATCCCCCAAATTTTCCCAAAATTCCCCAAATTTCCCCCAAAATTTGTTCTCACCTCTCGTCCTCCATCTTGGTTTGGTCCCTCTGGGGCTGCCCCCCCCCCTCCTGCAGCAAAAAAAAAAATTAAGAGAATTTAAAAATTTTAAAATTCTCAAAAAATCCCAAAATTAAAATAAAAACCCCAAAAAAACTTCCCCCAAAAAAAGTTCCCCCAAAAAAATCCCAAAAATCCACAAAAAATAGAAAAAAAATGAAAACAGTCCCCCCAAAAACTCCCAAAAATCCCCCCAAAAAACTGAAAAAAAAACCCAAAAATTGCCCCCAAAAAATTCCCAAAAATCCTCAAAAAATTCCCAAAAATTCCCAAAAAATTCCCAAAAAATCCTCAAAAAATTCCCAAAAAAATGTCCAAAAAATCCCCAAAACATTCCCAAAAATCCCCCCAAAAAACAAAAAAAAATCTCCCAAAAAATCCCAAAAAAATCTCCTAAAAAACCACCCAAAATCTCAAAAAAAAATCTCAAAAAAACTCCATAAACATTCCCAAAAATACTCCCCAAAATTCCACAAAATATTAGAAAATAACCTCAAAAGATCCCCCAAAAAATCCAAAAAATCCCCAAAAATAACAAAAATTCCCCAAAAAGTGAAAAAAAAGTCCCAAAAAATCCTCAAAAGTCCCCAAAAATCCCTCAAAAACCATAAAAATATAAAAAAAAATCATAAAATAAATCTCCAAAAAAGCCCAAAAACCCCAAAAATTCTCCCTAAAAGAGCCTCTAAAAAACACCCCCTAAATGTCCCAAAAAATCCCCAAAACCCCCCAAAAATTTCCCCTAAAAAACCCAAAAAAATCCCTAAAAATAATAAATAATAATAAAATATTAATGAAAAAATAATAAAAACAATCCCTAAATAAATAAAAAAAAATAATAACAAAAATCCCTAAAAAATACCCAAAAAAATCATCAAATAATTCCCAAAAAATCCCCAAAAAGCCCCAAAAAAATTTCCAAAAATCCTAAAAAAAGTTGCCAAAAAATCCCAAAAATTCTCCCTCAAAAATCCTCTAAAAAATCCCAAAATGTCCCAAAAAAGTCCCAAAAAAATCTCAAAAAACCCCAATAAAGTCCCAAAAATTCCAAAAATCCCAAAATAAACCCAAAAAAAATTCCCAAAAAATCTCCAAAATTTCCTCCCCCCCAAAAACCCTAAAAAATCCCCAAAAAATCCTCAAAAAACCCCTAAAAGTCCTGAAAATCTTCCAAAAATAAGAAGAAAAATTTAAAAAAAAACCCCAAAAAATCCAAAAATTCTCCCAAAAACCCCAATAATTTCCCCCAAAGAAATCCCAAAAACACCCAAAAAACCCCAAAAATTGCCTTTAAAAAATACCAAAAAAACCCAAAAAATTCTCAAAAAAAAATCTTTAAAAAACCAAAAAAAACCCCCAAAAATATATTAAAAAAAATTTCCAAAAATCCAAAAAAACCCCCAAAAAAATCCCCCAAAAAATCCTCAAAAAACACCCAAAAAACCCCAAAAATTCTCCCTAAAAAATCCCCTAAAAAACCCCAAAATGTCCCAAAAAAATCCTCAAAAAAGTCCTAAAAAAACTCCCAAAAACCCAAAAATTTCCTAAAAAAAATCCCCAAAAATTCCTCAAAAACCCCCAAAAATTTCCCAAAAAATATCTTTTAAAAACTCAAAAAATTGTTCAAAAAATCCCCAAAAAATGCCAAAAATTCTCAATAAAAAATCCCCCAAAAAACCCCAAAATCTCCCAAAAAAATCCTCAAAAAATCCCTAAAAACTCCCCAAAAATTCCGAAAATTCCCCCTAAAAAATCTTAAAAATTCCCCCTAAAATTTCCCAAAATGTCTCAAAAAAATCCCTAAAACCCCAAAAAATTCCACAAAAAAATCTTTTAAAAACTCAAAATATTGTTCAAAAAATCCCCAAAAAACCCCCTAAAAATCTTTAAAAAAATCCTCAAAAAATCCCTAAAAACTCCCCAAAAATTCCCCCTAAAAAACCCAAAAAACCCCCAAAAAAATCCTCAAAAAAAACCCCAAAAATCCCCAAAAAACCTCAAAAATTCCCAAAAAATCCCCAAAAATTCCCCCTAAAAAATCCCAATAAACCAAAGAAAATCCCCCAAAAATTCCCAAAAAATCCAAAAAAAATCCCCCAAAAATGTCCCAAAAATTCCCCAAAATCACCAAAAAACCCCTAAGAAATCCTCAAAAAAAACGCCAAAAAAACCCCCAAAAATTCCCCCTTAAAAATCCCAAAAAATCCCTCCAAAAATCCCAAAAATTCCCCAAAAAATTCCTCAAAATCACCAAAAAACGAAAAAGAAATCCTCAAAAAACGCCCAAAAAATCCCCCTAAAAATCCCAAAAAATCCTAAAAAATCCCCCAAAATTCCTCCTACATAACCCAGAAATCCCCAAAAAAACCCCCAAAATTTCCCCTAAAAAATCTCCAAAAATTCCCCCTAAAAAATCCCAAAAAATCCCAAAAAAATCCCCCCAAAAATCCCAAATATTTCCCAAAAGATCCCCCAAAATCACCAAAAACCCCCCCAAAAAATCCTCTAAAAAATCACAAAAAATCCCCAAAATTCCCCTAAAAACCCCAAAATCCCTAAAACCCAAAATTCCCAAAAATCCTAAAACCCCAAAATTCCCCTAAAATTCACCAAAATCCCCCAAAAACTTCCAAAATTCCCAAAAACCCCAAAATTTCCCTAAAACATCCCAAAAATCCCAAAATCCCAAAATTTCCCAAAAATCCCAAAATTTTCCCAAAAAAATCCCAAAAACCCCAAAAATCCCCAAAAATCCCAAAATTTCCCCAAAAATTCCAAATTTTTCCCAAAATCCCAAAAACCCCCAAAAATCTCCCAAAATCCCAAAAATAAAAACCCCCGAAAATCAAAAGTCCCAAAAATCCCGCCAAAATCCCAAAATTTCCAAACATCCCAAAAACCCCAAAATCCCAAAAACCCCAAAAATCCCACAAAAATCCCAAAATTTCCAAAATCCCGTGGCCTTTCCAAAAATCCCAAACCTCAAAAACCCGCCAAAAATCCCAACAATTTCTCCCAAAACCCAAATTTTCCCAAAAATCCCAAAATCCCCAAAATCCCAAAATTTTCCCAAAATCCCAAAATCCCCAAAAATTCCAAAAATAAAAATCCCCAAAAATCCCAAAAATCCCCAAAATCCCCCAAAATTCCCTAAAATCACCAAAATCCCCCAAAACTTCCAAAATTCCCCAAAACCCCCAAAATTCCCTAAAATCCCCAAAATCCTTATCAAAAATCCTAAAATTTCCTAAAATCCCAAAATTTTCCCAAAAAATCCCAAAACCCCAAAAAAATCCCCAAAATATCCCCAAAAAAATCCCCAAAATAAAAAAAAACCCCAAAAAAATCCCAAAAAAATCACCAAAATAATCCCAAAAATCCCAAAAAATACCCCAAAATCACCAAAAACCCCCAAAAATCCCCAAAATCCCCTAAAAATCCCAAAATTCCCAAAAATCCCCAAAATTCCCCTAAAATCCCAAAAATCCCCAAAACTCCCGAAAAAAATCCACCAAAATCCCAAAATTCCCAAAAATCCCAAAATTTTCCCCAAAATCCAAAACCCCCAAAAACCCCAAAAATATAAAACCCCCAAAATCCCCAAAACCCCCAAAATTAACCCTAAAAATCCCAAAAAAATCCTGCCAAAAATCCCAAAAATTTCCCAAAAAAATCCCAAAATTTTCCCAAAAAAATCCCAAAATTTTCCCAAAAAAATCCCCAAAAATCCCCGAAATTCCCCAAAATTTCCCCCCTCCCCCTCCTCCCCGGCCCCGCCCCCCCAGGACTCACCTGTGCCCCCCCCGCAGGTGAGGCCGGCCCGGGGGGGGAGGGGGGAGGGGCCGGAGAGGAACCGGAAGAGGAAGTGGAACAGGAAGTGGGGGGGGAGGGGCGGGAGGGGGGCGGGGCCTCGGCGCTCAGCAGGGGGGGGAGGGGCTCTTCCTGCCCCTCCCTCCCCCCTCCCCTCCTCCTCCCCCCTTTTCCGGCCCCGCCTTGCAGGGGGAGGGAGGGGCTGCCCCCTTCCTTCCTCCACTTCCGGTTTGCTCTCCTCCACTTCCTGTTTCTCCACCTCCTCTTCCTCCTTCAGCTCCGCCTCTTCCTGCTTTACCAACGCGACTTCCGGCTTATCCGCGGTGACTTCCGGTTTGTCTGAGGCGACTTCCGGTTTGGCCGAGGTCACTTCCGGTTTTGCACAAGCGACTTCCGGTTCTGCAGGGATGACTTCCTGCTTTACCGAAGTGACTTCCTGCTTTGCTGGAGCGACTTCTTGGTTTATTTGAGTGACTTCCGGTTTTGCCGGGGTGACTTCCGGTTTTGCCGGGGTGACTTCCGGTTTGGGCGAGGCGACTTCCGGTTTGGGGGTTTCTTCTTCCTCTTCCTCCTCTTCTTCCTCCTCGTCCTCTTCCTCTTCCTCCTCGTCCTCGTCCTCCCCCGCGGGGCCGTGGGGGGCGGGGCGGCGGCGCCGGGGGGAGGGGCCGGGGGCGGGGCCGGGGAGGGGCCGAGCGGGTCTGGGAGGGGGAGGGGAAAAGAAAATGATAAAAATTGGAACCAAAAAGAAAAATAATTGAATTTAAAAATGAAAAAAAAACCTGGAGGAATTCACAAAATGAAAATTCAAATTTAAACTAAACTTAAAAGAAATTAAAAATTAAATTAAAGAATAAATAAATTGAATTATAATAAATTAAAAGATTAAAAGTTAAAATTAAAATTGAATTTAAAAGAAATTAAAAATTAAGTTTAAAAATAAATAAATTGAAATAATAAGTAATAAATAAATTAATATAAGTAATAAATTAAAAGATAAAAAATTAAAATTAAAATTGAGTTTAAAGGAAATTAAAAATTAAGTCTAAAAATGAATAAATTGAAATAATAAGTAATAATTAAATTGATTTAAATAATAAATTAAAAGATAAAAAATTAAAATTAAAATTGAATTTAAAGGAAATTAAAAATTAAAGAATAAATTGTAATAATAAGTAATAAATGAATTAAAATAAATAATAAATTAAAAGATAAAAAATTAAAATTAAAATTGAATTTAAAGGAAATTAAAAATTAAAGAATAAATTAAAATAATAAGTAATAAATAAATTAATATAAGTAATAAATTAAAAGATAAAAAATTAAAATTAAAATTGAGTTTAAAGGAAATTAAAAATTAAGTCTAAAAATGAATAAATTGAAATAATAAGTAATAATTAAATTGATTTAAATAATAAATTGAAAGATAAAAAATTGAAATTAAAATTGAATTTAAAAGAAATTAAAAATTAAGTCTAAAAATGAATAAATTGAAATAATAAGTAATAATTAAATTGATTTAAATAATAAATTAAAAGATAAAAAATTAAAATTAAAATTGAATTTAAAGGAAATTAAAAATTAAAGAATAAATTGAAATAATAAGTAATAAATTAATATAAGTAATAAATTAAAAGATAAAAAGTTAAAATTAAAATTGAATTTAAAAGAAATTAAAAATTAAGTCTAAAAATGAATAAATTGAAATAATAAGTAATAAATAAATTGATTTAAATAATAAATTGAAAGATAAAAAATTAAAATTAAAATTGAATTTAAAAGAAACCAAAAATTAAGTTAAAAAATGAATAAATTGAAATAATACGTAATAAATGTATTAAAATAAACAATAAAAGATAAAAAATTAAAATTAAAATTGAATTTAAAAGAAATTAAAAATTAAAAATAAATTGAAATAATAAGTAAAAAATGAATTAAAATAAACAATAAATTAAAAGATAAGAAATTGAAATTAAAATGGAATTTAAAAGGAATTAAAAATTACAGATTTCAATTAAAATTAAACAGAAAATTAAAAATTAGAAGAAAAATAAAAATTAAATCAATATTCAAAAATATATATTTAAAATTAAATACAGAGAAATATATATAAAATACATAAATAAATATATATAAAATAAATATAAAATATTAAACTAAAAAACAAAAACTAAAACCAACAACAAAAAAAACCCAGGAATTAAAAATTAAAACCACAATCGAAATAAAAATCAAAATTAAAAATTAAAATTAAATAAAAAATCAAAATTAAAAATTAAAATTAAATAAAAAATCAAAATTCAAATTAAAATTAAATAAAAAATCAAAATTAAAATTCAAATTAAAATTAAAAATTCAGATTTTTCTCTCACCATCCTCCTCCTCTCCTTCCTCCCCCCTCCTTCTTCCTCCTCCTCCTCTTCCTCTCCACCCTCAGACCCTAAAAAAAAAAAATAATAAAAAAAAAAAATTTATTAATAAAATTTTTTTTGGGTCAAATTTGGACGATTTTGGTGAAATTTGGGTGAAAAAAAGGGAATTTTTGGGTTCGTTTCTCACCGTGGGGCTCGGGGGGGTCCCGGCGCTGCTGCAGCAGCTCCTGCTGCTTCTCCAGGTACTCCTTGATGAAACTGTTCTGCCCCATGGCCTCGCCCATCTGGGGGGAAATTTGGGAATTCCCAAAAAATTTGGGGAATTTTTGGGAATTTTTTGGGAATTTTTTGGATTTTTTTTTTTTTTTTACAATTTTTTTGGGATTTTTTTTGTGATTTTTTTCCACATTTTTGTGGGTTCTGGATGAGTTCAATGGAAGTTTCTTCCAGATCTCAAAAGTGAAGAATTCCCAAAAAATTTGGGAATTCCCAAAAAAAATTTGGGAACTTTTGGGAATTTTTGGCGATTTTTTGGGAATTTTTTCCGATTTTTTTGTGATTTTTTTGGGGATTTTTTTTGAGATTTTTTGCGGTTCTGGATGGGTTCAATTAAAGTTTCTTCCAGATCTCAAAATTGAAGAATTCCCAAAAAGTTTGGGAATTTTTGGGAATTTTTTGGGAATTTTTGGGAATTTTGGGGAATTTTTTCTGATTTTTTTGGGATTTTTTTCGAGATTTTTCGGGTTTCTGGATGGGTTTAATGAAAGTTTCTTCCAGACCTAAAGACTGAAGAATTCCCAAAAATTTTGGGAATTTTTTGGGAATTTTTGGGAATTTTTGGGAATTTTTGGGGAATTTTTAGGAATTTTTTTGGAATTTTTTTGGGATTATTTTCCGATTTTTTTTTGTGATTTTTGATGATTTTTAAGGGCTCTGGATGGGTTCAATGAAGGTTTTTTTCCTTCCAGATCCCAAAATTTAGGAATTCCTAAAAAATTTGGGAATTGCCAAAAAAATTTGGGAATTTTGGGGATTTTTCTGGGAATTTTTGGGAATTTTTTTGGGAATTTTTTTGGGAATTTTTGGGAATTTTTTGGGATTTTTTGGGGGATTCTTTGGGTTCTCCAGGTACTCCTTAATGAAACTGTTCTGCCCCATGGCCTCGCCCATCTGGGGGGAAATTTGGGAATTCCCAAAAAATTTGGGGAATTTTTTGGGAATTTTTAGGAATTTTTTGGGAATTTTTTGGGAATTTTTTCCGATTTTTTTTGTGATTTTTTTTGTGATTTTTTTCGAGATTTTTGGGGCTCCTGGATGGGTTTAATTAAAGTTTCTTCCAGATCTCAAAATTGAAGAATTCCCAAACATTTGGGGAAATTTTGGGGAATTTTTTGGGAATTTTTTGGGAATTTTTTTGGATTTTTTGGGAATTTTTTTGGAATTTTTTGAGGATTGTTTTCCAATTTTTTTTGGTGATTTTTGATGATTTTTAAGGGTTATGGATGGGTTCAATGAAGGTTTTTTCCCTTCCAGATCCCAAAATTTAGGAATTCCTAAATAATTTGGGAATTCCCAAAAAAATTTGGGAATTTTTGGGATTTGTTTGGGGAATTTTTGGGAATTTTTTGGGAATTTTTGGGGTTTTTTTGGGATTTTTTGGGGGATTCTTTGGGGTCTCCAGGTACTCCTTGATGAAACTGTTCTGCCCCATGGCCTCGCCCATCTGGGGGGAAATAGGGGAATTCCCAAAAAATTTGGGGAATTTTTGGGAATTTTTTGGGATTTTTAGGAATTTTTTGGGATTTTTTGGGAATTTTTTCCGATTTTTTTGTGATTTTTTTCGTGATTTTTTTCGAGATTTTTGGGGGTTCTGGATGGGTTCAATGAAAGTTTCTTCCAGATCTCAAAATTGAAGAATTCCCAAAAATTTTGGGAATTTTTGGGAATTTTTTAGGAATTTTTGGGAATTTTTTGGGAATTTTGGGGAATTTTTGGGAATTTTTTTGGAATTTTTTTAGGATTATTTTCCGATATTTTTTTGTGATTTTTGACGATTTTTAAGGGCTCTGGATGGGTTCAATGAAGGTTTTTTTCCTTCCAGATCCCAAAATTTAGGAATTCCTAAAAAATTTGGGAATTGCCAAAAAATTTGGGGAATTTTTGGGATTTTTTTGGGGAAATTTTTGGGATTTTTTGGGGATTTTTTTCAGGATTTTTTGGGGAATTTTTGGGATTTTTTTCAGGATTTTTTGGGGAATTTTTGGGATTTTTTTGGGAATTTTTTGGGATTTTTTTCAGGATTTTTTGGATTTTTTTGAGGAATTTTTGGGAGTTTTTTTGGGGAATTTTTTGGGAGATTTTTTTTGGGAATTCTTGGGATTTTTGGGGGGATTTTTTTGGAATTTTTGGGGATTTTTTGGGAAATTTTTGGTATTTTTAGGTCGAATTTTTTGAGAATTTTCAGAATTTTTGGGGGAATTTTGGGAATTTTTGGGGGTGAAATTTTTGGATTTTTTTTTGGGTGAAATTTTTGGATTTTTTGGGTGAAATTTGGGTGAATTTTTTTTTGATGTTTTGGGGTGAAATTTTGGGTGAAATTTTTGGATTTTTGGGGGGATTTTTTTTTAATTTTGGGGGGAATTTGATAGTATTTGGTTTTTTTTAATTTTTGTGATTTTGGGTGAATTTCAGGTAAATTTTTGGATTTTTTTGGGGTGAAATTTTGGGTGAATTTTTGAATTTTTGGGGATTTTTTTGGATTTTTTTGTGTGAAATTTTTGGATTTTTTTGGGCGAAATTTTGGGTGAATTTTTTTATTTTTTTAGGATTTTTCTGGATATTTTGGGGTGAAATTTTTGAAGTTCTTGGGTGAAAATTTAGGTGAATTTTGGGTAAATTTCAGGTGAATTTTTGGATTTTTGGGGTGAAATTTTGGGTGAATTTTGGGTGAATTTTTCCATTTTTTGGGGTGAAATTTTTGGATTTTTTGGGTGAATTTTGGGTGAATTTTGGGTAAATTTCAGGTGAATTTTTGGATTTTTGGGGTGAAATTTTGGCTGAAATTTTCTATTTTTTGGGGGATTTTTTTGGATTTGGGGGAATTTGATGAAATTTGGGTTTTTTTTATTTTTGTGATTTTGGGTCAATTTTGGGTGAATTTTTTGTAATTTTTTTTGTGTGACATTTTTGAGTGAAAATTCGGGTGAATTTTTGTATTTTTAGGGGATTTTTTTGAATTTTTTTGTGTGAAATTTTTGGATTTTTTGGGTGAAATTCTGTATTTTTGGGGATTTTTTATTTTTTTCGGTGAAATTTTGGGTGAATTTATTTTTTTGGGGATTTTTTTTGGATTTTGGGGGGAATTTGATGGAATTTTTTTTTTTTATTATTTGTGATTTTGGCAAAATTTTGAGTAAATTTTGGGTGACTTTTTGGATTTTTTTGGGGGTAAAATTTTGGTGAACTTTTGTATTTTTTTGAGATTTTTTTGCATTTTGAGGAGGATTTTGGAGGAAATTTGATGGAATTTTTAAAATTTTATTTCTCTGATTTTGGATAAATTTTGGCTAAAACTTTGGAATTTTTGGGGTGAAAATTTTGAATTTTGGGGATTTTTTCTCACCTGGGAATTGGGCTGGAAGGTGGGGTGGGGGCTCGAGTGCTTCTGCAGATTCTCCAACATCAGCGCCTGAATTTTGGGGCAAAATTCAACAAAATTTCAAACTTTCAAAAATCACAATTTTCACCAAAATCATTAATTTCATTTTTTACAACCCTCCCTCCAAAACCCCCAAAATTCTCCCCCAAAAAATTCGAATTTCTCACAGAAAATCCATCTCAAAACACCCAAAAAATTCAATTTTTTTTCCCCTAAATCCCCTAAAAAAACCCACAAAAAATTAATTTTTCCCCCTAATCTAAAAATCCCCAAAAATCAAATTTTTTCCCCCAAATCCACTTTAAAAAACCCACCCAAAAATTCAATTTTTTCACACAAATTTCCCCAAAATCCCTAAAAATTCATTTTTTTTTGCCTCAAATCCCCTCTTAAATCCATAAAAAATACAATTTTTTCACACAAATCTCAAAATCCCCAAAAATCGAATTTTTTGCCCCAAATCCTCTCACAAAATTCCATTTTCTCACACAAATCCCTTCTCAAAATCCCTAAAAATTCAATTTTTTGCCCCAAATCCCTTCACAAAATTCAATTTTTCCACACAAATCTCCCCAAAAATTGAATTTTTTTTCCCAAAATCCCCTCACAAAATTCATTTTTTTCACACAAATCTCCTCAAAAATCTCTAAAAATAAAAATTTTTGCCTCAAAAAATCCCCAAAATCGAGAATTTGGCCTCAAATCCTAAAGAAAAAAAAATCGATTTTTATGCCAAATCCCAACATTTACCACCAAAAAAAATGAATTTAAAATTTAAATAATCTCAGAAAACTTAAATAATCTCAGAATTTAACTAAAACTTACCAAAATCGTAAATTTTCACCCCAATTCCCTCACAAAAAAATTCAAAATCGCCGCAGAATTTTCTTTAAATTTACCAAAAATCGCGATTTTTCCCCCAAACCCCCTCACAAAAAAAACCCTCAAAACCGGAAATTTAAACCCCCAAACTCACAAAAACCGCAACTTTTCCCCCAAATCGCCTCAGATTTTTCCTCAAATTTATTAAAATTGCGATTTTTGCCACAAATCGCTTCAGGTTTTTCCTCAAATTTACCAAAAATCGCGATTTTTACCTTAAATCCCCTCACAAAAAAACCGTCAAAATCGAGATTTTTACCCCAAACCACCTCAGATTTTTCCTCGAATTCAACAAAACCGCGAATTTCACCCCAAATTCTCCCCCACCCCATAAAAACCTCCACTTTTCCCTCAGAACCGCCGCCTTTTTCACCAAAATCTCCATTTTTCACCCCAAATCTCCCCCTCACCTCAGGGTCGTTCCCCCCCCCTCCCTCAGGATTTTCCCGCCTTTTTTCCCCCCTCACGCCTTGGCGGGAAAATCCTGAGGGGGGGAATCCTCACCCCCCCATGTCATTCTGCGCATGCGCCGCCATTTTCCCGCCCGCTCTGCCCCCTCCCTCGCCTTCCCCTTCTCCTCCTTCCCCTCACGGCGGCCTCCCCAGCGCCGCCGCCATTTCCGCCGATTTTTCCCGCTCACCCCTTTCAGCCGCTTGATCAGGGCGCTCTTCTGGCCGCTCTTGGCGAGGCCTCGCTGCTCCAGCGCCGCTTTGAGGTCGGCGACGCGCAGCAGATGCAGCGGCCGCCCGTCCAGAGTCACCTCCTCCCCGTCCGCCATCTTGGTGTGGCGCCGCTTGCGCTGCGCCTTCGGCCGCTTCCGGGCGGCCGCTTCGGCAACTTCCGGTCGGCGCTTCGGGTGTTTCCGCGAGGTTTCGGCTCTTCCGTGGTCGCTTCGGATAGTTTCGGCGTTTCCCACCATGCTTTGCGCGCTTCCGGTGTGCTTCCGGGTGTTTCGGAGCGGTTCGTGTGTTTACGGAAGTACCTTCGGCTCTTCTCGTGGATGTTCGGGGATTTCCGTCGGGAATCCGCCATTTTGTTGTTGAAATGTTCGGAGATTTCCGTGCGGAGTTCGGGAATTTCCGTAAAGCGTTCGGAGATTTCCGGAAAAGCACGGAACACTTTAGGTAAAAATGTTAAAAATAAAAATAATATTAAAAATAAATAAATTTTGGGGTGATTTGAATAAAAATAATAAAATTTAAAAAAGAGTTTTTCGTGATTTTTCGGGAAACTTCGGGGATTTCCGTAAAAACGAACAAAAAAAAAAAAAAATTCGGGGGAAAAAAAGAGAAAAAAAAGGAAAAAAATTTTTAAAAAAGGAAAAAATTTTGAGGAAAATCTGCCGGATTTTAGTAAAAAAAAAAATTAATTTTTTTGAGGAAAACTCGGCGGATTTTAGGGAAAAAAGGTAAAAAGAAAAAAAGAAAATTTTGGGTAATATTTTTACGGATTTAGGAAAAAAAATTTTAAAAAAGGGAAATTTTTGGGTGAAATTCTTTGGATTTTAGTAAAAATAAAAAATTAAAATTAAAATTAAAATAGGAAATATTGGAGGAAAATTCTTCGGATTTTGGGAGAATTTTTTTTTTTTTTAATGGAAAATTTTTAAGGGAAATTTCTTGGATTTTTGGAAAAAAAAAGGGGAAAAAATTGTATTTTTTGGGGTTAAATTCCCCGGATTTTATAAAAAAATTAATTCATTAATTAATTAAAAATAGGAAATATTTTGATTAAAATTCTGTGGATTTTAGGTCAAAAAATGATTTTAAAATGGGAATTTTTGGGATAAAATTTCCCAGATTTTGGGGAAAAAAAAGTAAAAAAACAAAAAAAAAAAAAAATTTTTGGGTAAATTTTAGGAAAAAAAGTTTCAAAAATGGAAATTTTTTGAGTGAAATTTTCGGGTTTTCAGGAGAAAAAAAAGGAAAAAAAAAGGAAAAATTTTTAATTAAATTTTCATTATTTTAGGAATAAAAAAAAAATTAAAAATATTCAAAATTTTGGGGTAAAATTTTTTGGATTTTAGGAATAAAAAAATTTTAAAAATGGAAAATTTTTGATTAAAATTTTGTTGATTTTTGGGGCAAAACAATCAAAATAGAAATTAATGAAATGAAATGAAATGAAATAAAAGAAATAAAATGAAAAAAAGTAAAATAAATTAAAATTAAAAAAATGATATAAAATAAAATAAAACGATAAAACAATATAAAATAATATAAAATAAAATAAAATAATATAAAATAAAGTAAAATAAAAACAAAATACAATAAAATAAATTGAAACAAATTAAAATAAAAAAAAATTAAGTAGAATAAAACAAAATAAAATTAATAAAAAATTGAATAAAATCCCCCCAATTTTAATTAAGAACAAATTAAATAAAACACAGACACACAGAGAGAAAAATTTAAATTTAAAACATTTTTATTTTTTTCATCATTTTATTTTCTAACAACATTTTTTTTTCACTTTTTATTTTTTTTTAATTTTTTTAATTTTTATTTTTTTTAATTTTTAATTTTTTTAATTTAAATTTTTTTTTTTTTGGTTTTTTTTTTAATTTTTTTTTTAAACTTTTTAAAATTTTTACTTCCCCTAAAACTCAAATTTTGAATCCCCCAACCCGTTTTTTTAATTATTAATTTTCCATTTTTTTTACATGAACTAAAAATGGGCGGAGCCGGCTCTGCCCCGATGACGTCATCGCAACCGTGGGGGGGGTTCTTAAAGGGGCCGCACCCCAATTTTTTTTTTTTTTTTTTTTTTTTAATTTTTTTTTATTTTAAGGCTTGAGGGGCTCCTGGTTGGGGGAGGGGCGATCCCCGGCCCCTCCCCCCGGGTAAACAACCAATAGGAGGCGCTGCCCAAAAACCGTCATGGCGGCTGCGGGGTGGGGGAGGGGAGAGAGGAAAAAAAAAAAAAAAAATTTGGGTTAAAATGGTGCAAAAATGGTGAAAATCCAAATTTTAAATTTTTTTTTCATGAGATAAAATTTTTCTTAAACTTTTACCAAAATTCTTCGATTTTTTTCACCCAAAATTTTCAATTATTTTTCCCCAAATTTTTACCAAAATTCGCCCCAAAAAATCACCAAAAATTACCCAAAAAAATCCCTAAAATCCCCCAAAAAGTCACCAAAAATCACCCAAAAAAATCCCAAAAACCCCCAAAAAATCCCAAAAAATTCCCCAAAAAATCCCAATAAAATCACAAAAAATTACCCCAAAAAATCCCAAAAATCCCCCAAAAAATCCAAAAAATCCCCTCAAAAAATCCCAAAAAATCCCCAAAATTACCCAAAAAAATCCCAAAAAATCACCTAAAAATACTCAAAAAATCCCCAAAAATTATCGAAAAAATCCCCAAAAATTACCCAAAAAATCACCAAAAATTACCCAAAAAAATCCCAAAAAAACACCAAAAATTACCCAAGAAAATCTCAAAAAAATCCCAAAAACTGCCAAAAAAATGCTCCAAAAATCACCTAAAAATACCAAAAAAATCCCAAAAATTGTCCAAAATAATCACCAAAAAGTACCCAAAAAATCCCCAAAGAATCCCCAAAAATTCACCAAAAAAATACCAAAAAATCCCAAAAAAATCCCAAAAAATCCCCAAAGAATCCCCAAAAAATCCCAAAAAATCTCAAAAATTACCCAAAAAAATCCCAAGGAAATCCTCCAAAAAATCTGGAAAAATTCCAAAAAATTCCACTTTTTAACATCCATTAAACCATGATGGCCAGGCCTCCCCAACACCCCAAAAATCCCCGACATTCCCCCCAAAAAAACATCACCAAAAAATACCCGAAAAATCCCAAAAAATCACAAAAAATTGCCAAAAAAAATCATCAAAAAGTCAGAAAAAAACCTGCAAAAATTCCCTAAAAAAACCAAAAAAATCACAAAAAATTACCCAAAAAATCCCCAAAAAATCCCCAAAAAATCGCAAAAAAACCCCAAAAAAATCCCCAAAAACCACCAAAAATTACCTAAAAAACACAAAAAAACCCCTTAAAAATCCTCAAAAAATCACCAAAAATTACTAAAAATATCCCAAAAAATCCTCAAAAATTACCCAGAAAAATCCCAAAAAATGCCGAAAAATCACCAAAAATTACCCCAAAAAATCCCAAAAAATCACCTAAAAATCCCCAAAAAATCCCCCAAAATTACCCAAAAAATATAAAAAAAATCTGAAAAAAATCCCAAAAAATCCCGAAAAAATCCCAAAAAAATCCCAAAAAATCCCAAAAATTCCCCAAAATTTTCACTTTTTTAACATCCATTAAACCCCATTTTTAACCCTTTAAATCCCATTTTCAACCCTTTAAATCCCATTAAAAATCCCATTTTTAACCCCTTAAATCCCATTTTTAACCCTTTAAACTCCATCAAATCTCCCCGAAATTTTTTCCAGAGCCCCCCACAATTTTCCCAAATTTTCCCAAATGTTTCCCCAATTTCTCACCGATGGCTTTTTGGAGGCCAGGTGGGCGTGGCCCAGCCCGGACGCAGAGCAGGTAGACGGGGGCGCCGGTGGCCATGATGGCCAGGCCGATGCCACAGACCAGGGGCTCGGCCCAGGCCGAGAAGAGCAGCAGGGCCCCCCAAAAAATCAGGTACAGGATGGGGTACAGCAGCTTCACCTGGGGGGAACCAAGGGGGGAAAATGGGATTTTTTCTTTAATTTTTTGGGGGATTTTTTTTTATTTTTTTTGTATTTTTTGGGTAATTTTTGGGTTTTTTTGGGATTTTTTGGGGTTTTTTTCAGTAATTTTTGGTGAATTTTCTGGGATTTTTTGGGATTTTTTGGGGGGTTTTTTTTGGTGATTTTTGAGGATTTTTTTGGGATTTTTTGGGTGATTTTTTGGGATTTTTTGGGGGGTTTTTTGGTAATTTTTGGTGATTTTTTGAGGGATTTTTTCGGGTTTTTTTGGGGATTTTTTGGGGATTTTTTTTGGGTTTTTTTGGGTAATTTCTGGTGATTTTTTTGGTATTTTTCGGGATTTTTTTCGAGTTTTTTGGGGATTTTTTGGGGTTTTTTTGGGATCTTTGGGGGATTTTTTTGGGTTTTTTTGGGGATTTTTTGGGGAATTTTTTTGGGTAATTTTTGATGATTTTTTGGGGATTTTTTCAGGATTTTTTGATGATTTTTTGGGATTTTTTCAGGATTTTTTGAGGATTTTTTGGGGGTTTTTTGGGGTTATTTTTGGTGATTTTTGGGGTATTTTTGGGTCATTTTTTGGTGAGTTTTTGGTGGTATTTTGGGAGTTTTTGGAGGTATTTTGAAGATTTTTGAGGCCATGATGGCCAGGCCGATGCCACAGACCAGGGCTCGGCCCAGGCCGAAAGAGCAGCAGGGCCCCCAAAAATCAGGTACAGGATGGGGTACAGCAGGTTCACCTGGGGAAACCAAGGGGGGAAAATGGTTTTTTTTTTTTAATTTTTTGGGGGATTTTTGGGGGATTTTGGGATTTTTTTGAATTTTTTGGGGTTTTTTTCGGTAATTTTTGGTGATTTTTTGAGGATTTTTTTTGGGTTTTTTAGGGTTTTTTTTGGGATTTTTTGGGATTTTTTTGGGTTTTTTTGGTGATTTTTGAGGATTTTTTTGGGATTTTTTAGGTGATTTTCTGGGGATTTTTTGGGGTTTTTTGGGGATTTTTTTGGGATTTTTTGGGGATTTTTTTGGGTTTTTTTGGGTAATTTTTGGTGATTTTTTTGGTATTTTTCGGGATTTTTTTTGAGTTTTTGGGGATTTTTTTGGGTTTTTTTGGGATCTTTGGGGGATTTTTTTGGGCGTTTTTTGGGGATTTTTTGGGGTTTTTTTGGGTAATTTTTGACGATTTTTTGGGATTTTTTCATGATTTTTTGAGGATTTTTTTGGGGTTTTTTAGGGGTTTTTTAGGGTTTTTTGGGGGGTTTTTTTTGGTTTTTTTGGGGGATTTTTTGTAGTTTTTTTGGGTAATTTTTTGGGGATTTTTGGGGTATTTTTGGGGAATTTTTTCGTGTTTTTTGGGGGTTTTTTGGGGATTTTTGGGGGATTTTTTTGGGATTTTTTGGGATTTTTTCGGGGGTTTTTTGGGTAATTTTTGGTGATTTTTTGAGGATTTTTTTGGTCTTTCTTGGGTAATTTTTGATGATTTTTTGGATATTTTTGGGGGAATTTTTTGGGATTTTTTGGGGATTTTTTGGGAAATTTTTGGAGATTTTTGAGGATTTTTTGGGGATTTTTTTTTGGGTGTTTTAGGGGTTTTTTTGGGATTTTTTTGGTGATTTTTTGGGTAATTTTTTGGAGGATTTTTTGGGGCATGAAGTGGGCGTGGTTTGAAACCGGAAGTGGACGGGATTTCAGGCAGGAAGTGGATGTGTTTCAGACAGGAAGTGGACGTGTTTTAAGACCGGAAGTGACCATGTTAGACCGGAAGTGGGCGTGTTTCAGACAGGAAGTGACCGTGTTTAAACCAGGAAGTGGATGTGGTTTCAGACCGGAAGTGGGCGTGTTTCAGACAGGAAGTGACTGTGTTTAAACCCGGAAGTAGATGTGGTGTCAGACCGGAAGTGGGCCTGTTTCAGACAGGAAGTGGGCGTCTTTTAAGGCCGGAAGTGAACATTTCAGACCGGAAGTGGGCGGGGTTTCAGACAGGAAGTGA
>JAREIS010000685.1:0-132482 GCA_030060385.1 Muscicapa striata striata | reverse complement strand
CCCGCCACCCGGGGACCATAGAGACGGCGGCCGGGAGGACCGGAAATCCTCTCCGCTTCCGGGGATCATAGAGACGGTGGCCGGGAGGACCGGAAACCGCCCCCGCCACCCGGGGACCATAGAGACGGCGGCCGGGAGGACCGGAAATCCTCTCCGCTTCCGGGGATCATAGAGACGGTGGCCGGTCTCCGCTTCCGGGGATCATAGAGACGGTGGCCGGGAGGACCGGAAACCGCCCCGCCACCCGGGGACCATAGAGACGGCGGCCGGGAGGACCGGAAATCCTCTCCGCCGCCGGGGATCATAGAGACGGTGGCCGGGAGGACCGGAAACCGCCCCGCCACCCGGGGACCATAGAGACGGCGGCCGGGAGGACCGGAAATCCTCTCCGCCCCGGGGATCATAGAGACGGAGGCCGGGAGGACCGGAAACCGCCCCGCCACCCGGGGACCATAGAGACGGCGGCCGGGAGGACCGGAAATCCTCTCCGCCCCCGGGGATCATAGAGACGGTGGCCGGGAGGACCGGAAACCGCCCCCGCCACCCGGGGACCATAGAGACGGCGGCCGGGAGGACCGGAAATCCTCTCCGCCCCCGGGGATCATAGAGACGGTGGCCGGGAGGACCGGAAACCGCCCCCGCCACCCGGGGACCATAGAGACGGCCGGGGATCATAGAGACGGTGGCCGGGAGGACCGGAAACCGCCCCCGCCACCCGGGGACCATAGAGACGGCGGCCGGGAGGACCGGAAATCCTCTCCGCTTCCGGGGATCATAGAGACGGCGGCCGGGAGGACCGGAAATAGCCCCCGTCGCGAGGGGGATCATAGAGAGAGCGGCTGGACTTGTAGACCCCCGCCTGAGTGCCGCATCCTCTTTAACCGTCATGAGATCCCCGCCCTTTACCCGAGACGCGCCGCTATCGAAGGATGACAAGAGATCAAAGGGTTTTAGAGCCATTTATTAAAAACCAAAAGTCCAAATTCCCCTATCCGTGTCCGGCGCGGCTCCTTGGTGTTCGCCGTCCTGTAGCGAGCCCTGCAAAGGAGAAAGCGGCGGTGAAGCGGCGGCCCCGAGCGCTCCGGAGCGCCCTGTTTTCCCGAGCGCCTTGTCCCGGCGTGTGAGGGTGGGACCGGCGGACGCGACCGCCGGCACCGAAGACTTCGCGCCGGTCGCTGCTTTCCCTCCGCACATCACAGACCCCGGCACGGAGCAGCCGGGGCCCGCCAAGAACTGGAGGAGCCTCCCGGTGCCCCCGCGCGGTTTTGGGCCCAAACCCACCCCAATAACGAGACCCGAGCACGCCGCTTACCCAGGTCTAAAAGAGCCCTCAGCCGAGCCGCGGCCAGTATATACAGCCCGGTTGTGGGCAGGGCCTGCAAAGAATTCCACCAATCACCGGCGCTGGCGCGCGCGCTCCAGCTAATGAGAACATAGCTAAGGGAAGGGGGCGGAAATCTCATTTATTATTATTTAAATATTCAGTGTGGGCGCGGCTTTAGCGTCTGCAGCCAATCAGGATCCGCCCCGCTCGCTCAGAGACCAATGATATCCGCGGAGCTTGAAGGGGGCGCGGTTTAGTGACCGGAAGTGCTGCTGAACCGGAAGTGACGCTGGGCACACACGTGGGGGCGCGATGGGGATCGGGGGCAAAATAAACCGGCCCCGAACGGTGACCGGGGGTCCAAGGGGGGCTCGGAAAAGCGTCCCGAGGGAGGGAGAGCCCCCGGGGTGGCGGGAGTCCCGTTCCTCACGGGACAGTCCCGGTAACCGGGACCGAGGGCTGTGAAGGTTTGGGGAGGGGCCTCCGGTAACTCGGGGAGCGCCCGGTGACCCCGTTGTGCCCCGCAGGAGCTGCGCAAGAAGCTTTTCAAGCGGCGGCGGGAGCTGGCGCGGGGGCGGCGGCAGAAGCGGCGGTGAGCGCCACCCCCCTGTTCCTCCCCAGTGTCCCCTTGGTGTCCCCTGGTGTCCCCGGGGACTGAGGGGGGTCCCGGGTGTCTCCGGTGCAGGTCGGTGTCGGTCTCGGCGGTTCCGGCCCCGTTGTGGGGGAAGCGGCGGCGGAAGGAGCTGAAGCGGCTGCGGGGGGCGGCCAAGAGGGGTGAGTGGGGGTGGGGACAGAGGGGACACGGGGGGTGGCACCGGGGGTGGCACTGCAGCTCCGACCCCTCCCGGTGTCCCCAGCGCTGGAGGCGGCGGTGGCCGAGAAGAAGAAGCCGGAGAAGGAGACGAGGACCGGGAACGACGGCGACGTGGAGATGGCGGAGGTGGCACCAGAGTGACCCCAGTGCCACCAGTGCATCCTGCTGGGCTCACCGGGCCCTCATCGCTGTCCCCAAAACGTCAGCGGTGCCCCGTTGCTGTTCCGGTGTCTGCGCCAGCACCACCAGTTTGCACCAGTGTCCCCAGTCCCTGTCCCCAGCCCCTCCTGTGTCATCAACCCCTCCCCAGTGTCCCCAGTCCCTCTCCCCAGTCCGCTCCCAGTGTCCCCAGCAATAAACTCGCTCTCCTCTGTCCCCGTGTCTGTCCTGGCTGGGCGGGGAGGGGGCACCCCCGGGGGACGCTTTTTACGGTGACACCGCGGGGTGGGGAGGGAGGGGCGGAACCCTCGCGCGCAGCCGCGGGGGCGGGGGGGGGTTTCCTGGGCAGGGCGCTCTCTGCGCATGCGCAGCCGCCCGGCCCGGCCGCCGCCGCCGCCATGTCGGCGCTGTGCGACCCCCCCGGCGCCGCCAGCCCCCGGCCCCCGCTCAGGTACCGCTGGCAGCGGGGACACCCCGGGGTGGGGAAAAGAGACCCCCGGGACCCTCCCAGGGCTGGAAGAGGCGACCCCTGAGCTGGGCCCGCCCCTCCTTCAGCGACCCCCGGGCCCCCCACCTCGGTCCCCGCTTTCGGGACCCCCGAGTCCCCCCTCCCGGGGTTGTCCCCGCTTAGAGACCCCTCCCCAATCCCGGGGTGGGACCCCAGGGTGCCGCCCCTTCCCCTCATCCCGCCAGGACTCCCCAGACCCCGGCCCGGTTCTGAGTGTCCCCCCACCCATTTACCCCCTTTTAAACCCCTTCTAACACCATTTCCCCTTTCTCCATCACCCAGGAGCCGCCACCATCCCCAAATTTCACTCCGGGGCGGTTCCTGACTTCCCCCCTACCCTTTTAAACCCCGTTATAACCCCTTTTTAACCCCTTTCTAACTCCGTTTTTAACCCAAATTGAACCCATTTTCAACCCCATTTTAAACCAAACTTAGCTCCTTTTAAACCCAATTTTAACCCCCTTTTAAGCCCAATTTAACCCCTTTTAAACTCCATTTATAACCCAAATTTTACCGCACTTTAGCCCCATTCTAACGCGCGTTTAACCCGTTCCCCCCCAGCGCGCAGGAGCTGTCGCAGGAGGTGAAGGCGTTCCTGAGCGGGCTGGACCCGGTGCAGGGGACGCCGCTGTCGCCGCCCGCCCACGCTCGCTGCGCGCTGCGCCTGCTGCGCTGCCTCCCCCGGCGCGGCACGCGGCTGCTGCAGCACCTGCGCGGCCTCTTCGACGAGCAGGTGTGCTCGCACCTGCTGCAGCGCGAGGGCGGCGCCCCCGCCGTCCCAAGCCGTCCCCGGGGCCGAGGTGCTGCAGGAGGCGCGCAGGGCGCTGGCCGAGCTGGTGGCCGCCAACCCGCGGGCGTGGGCGCCGGGCGTGGCCGCCTGGGCCAGCGAGCTGATGGGGCAGCTGAGCAGCAAGTACGCGGGCAGGCCCGGCGTGCCGCCCGCCGCCAGCCTCAACGAGCTGCTGCAGCTCTGGATGTCGTGCCCGGCCACCAGGGCGCTGCTGGACATCTACAGCCAGTGCCTGGCCGCCATGGTGGGCAGCTGCCCCGCCTGCGTGGACGCGCTGCTGGACACGTCGGTGCAGCACTCGCCGCATTTCGACTGGGTGGTGGCGCACGTGGGCTCCTCCTTCCCGGGCACCATCATCAGCAGGGTGCTGTCCTGCGGCCTCAAGGATTTCTGCGCCCACGGCGGCGGCGGCGGCGGCGGCGGCGGCTGGCACGGCCGGCGACAAGCGCGTGCCCAAGATCGCCTCGGTGGTCGGCATCCTGGGCCACCTGGCCTCGCGCCACGCCGGCAGCATCAAGCAGGAGCTGCTGAGGATGTTCCACGAGCCTGGGCTCGTCCCGCGAGCACCACAAAGCCACGGTGCCCTTCCTGCTGCAGCTGGCCCTCATGTCCCCGACGCTGCTGGCCACCGTGTCGCCGGAGCTGGTGGACTCGCTGAAGCCGCCGGTGCTGAACCAGCTGCACCAGCACTTCTCGGCCGTGCCCAGGGACGAGCTGGAGGGCGTGGTGGGCGTGGTGGTGCACCTGCTGTGCCACACCTCGGCCGGCGCGCTGCGGACGCTGCGCTTCCTGCTGGCCACGGCCGCGCCCGCCTCGGTGATCACGGCGCCGGGCCGGCGCTGCACGAGGCGTGCGCGAGGCCTGCGCGCCTGCTGCAGCTGCTGCTGCTGCACCTGCAGAAGCTGGTGCACGGCCGCGGCTCCGCCAGCCTGGCCGAGTGCCCGGCGCGCCCGGTGCCGTTCCTGGGGCGCTGCGGCCGCACGTGCGCGAGCTGTGCCTGGACACGCTGCGGCTGGAGCGCAAGCGCTGCCTGTGGCAGCACCAGCTGCTGGCGCTGCTGGCCGTGCACTCGGCGCCGCACGGCGCGGCCGAGGCGCTCTTCTTCCTGCTGGCGCTGGCGCGCACGCCCGAGGAGCTGGCGCTGGCGCCGCAGCTGCACGCGGGGCTGCGCGCCGTGCTGCCCGACCCGCTGCCCGCCGCCGTGGCCGCGGCCGTGGCGCAGATCCACGCCCGGCCGCCTGCCCGAGCCGCAGCTGGCGCAGCTCCTGCGCAACCTGGCGCTGCTGCTGCAGCCCCGCGACGACGGCGAGCCCGGGAGCCGGGCGCTGGGCGCGGCGCTGGCGCGGCACCTCCCGGACCTGGCGCAGCTGCTGCTGCACCCGCTGGCCGAGGTGGCCGAGGCCGCGTGCCGCCTGCTGGCCGCCTGCCCGCTGCCCCGGGCGCTGCCCCGCGCACCTGCTGCCGGCCGTGCGCGCCGCCGTGCGACGCTTCTTCGCGGGGCTGTGGCTCGGCGACGCGGCCGCGCTGGCCCCGGCGTGCGGCTGCTGGCCCGGCTCAGCGCCGTCAGCCCTGCGGCCGCCAAGGCCGTGCTGGCCCAGCTGGTGGAGGGGGCTCTGGGAGGCCGCAACGCCGAGCTGTTCGGGGGCACGGCGGAGCCGCCCGGGCACGAGGCCGCGCCGGTGCCGCCAGCGGTGTCGCTGCTGGACACCAACCAGCGCTTCACCGCCGGCCTCAACACCTCGGGCGGCGTCTGGTCCGTGTTCCACGCCGGCGTCATCGGCCGCGGGCTGAAGCCGGTGGCCGGGCGGGGCCAGCGCAGCGCCGAGGAGCTGAGCCGCAACACGCAGACCTTCCTGAGCCTGGTGCTGCGCTGCTGCCGCGGCTCGGCTCCGGCCCCGCCGTGGCGCCGAGGCCGCCAAGGCGGTGGCGGCGGCGCTGGTGGAGGCCGTGTGCCCCGAGGCCGCCGGCGCGAGCTGGCCTGGCCGCCCGAGGAGCTGGCCCGGCCACGGTGGA
The DNA here is from genome assembly GCA_030060385.1 of Muscicapa striata striata. NCBI lineage: Eukaryota > Metazoa > Chordata > Aves > Passeriformes > Muscicapidae > Muscicapa > Muscicapa striata. The sequence goes on along the minus strand of JAREIS010000685.1, from coordinate 126,874 downwards.
GCGGGACCTGCGCATCCTGCGGCGGTTCCGGCAGCACCCGCTGCTCTTCCCGCTGCTGCGCCTGGTGGCCGGCGGCCACCCCGCCCTGTGCTACTGCTCCGTGCTGCTGCGGGGGCTGCTGGCCAGCCTGGTGGCCCACTGGGACGCGTGCCGGGCCAGCAGCACGGTGGCCTCGCCCTGGCACCTGCGGGCCTCGTGCGCGCTGGTGGCGCTGCTGGCCGAGGGCTCGCTGCTGCCGCCCGTGCTGGGCAACATGCACGAGCTGTTCCCGGAGCTGGCGCCCTTCGAGGTGCACCTGCTGCTGCTCAGCGTCTGGGGCTACCTGCGGGAGAACAGCCCCCTGCCCCAGAAATTCACCTTCCAGCCCGAGCTGGGCGTGTTCCGCCGGGATTTCGGGCGGGACGGGGACGTGGGGAAGCACCTGGCGGTGCTGCACAGCGTCCTGCACAGGAACATCCACAGGCTGGGGCTGCTGGCTGGCAGGTTCTACCCCTGAGCAGGGGGGAGTTGGGGATCGGGACACCCCGAGAGGCCAAAATTTGGGGGTTGGGAGACCCCCCCACGGTGGGATTTTGGGGATTGGTGCGAGGGGATTGGGGTTGGTGGAGGTCGGGGGAGGTGTTGGAAATTTGGATTTGTAATAAAAGTGAACGGAAAGGAGGAGAAGGGTGTGGAGTGTGCGGGTGGGGGGTGTGGGGGGTCTGGGGGTGCCCGGGGGGTGCTTGGGGGTGTCTGGGTGGGTTGGGAGGGGGTCTGGGGGATGGTTGGGGGTCCCAGGGAGGTTTTGGGGAGTCTCGGGGGGGTCTGGAGGTGTCCAGGGGTTCTGAGGTTGCTCGGGATGGTGATGGGGGGCGTTTAGACAGGGGCTTAGGGGGTCTTGGGGGTGTTTTGGGGGGGTCTCAAGGTGGTCTGGGGGTGTTTTGGGAGTCTGAGGGGGGTCCAGGGCGCTGCTTGGGGTATCGGGATGGGTTAGGAGGGTTTGGGGAAAGGTTTGGGGCGACCCGCGGCGTTTGGGATGCCTGGGAGGGTCCCGCGGGTGTTTCGGGGGGTCCTGTGGATCTCGTGGGGGGCCGCCCTGTCAATCACGCTCTGTCCCCGCCCATCGCTCACAGCCGACCAATCACGGCCCTTCCTCCGGCCGTAGCCCCGCCCATCACCGAACCGCCGCGGTCGTTGGCGGGAAACGTCACTTCCGGCGGCGGCGGCGGCGGCCCGAGGATGTTTTACCACGTGAGCGGCACCGGGGGTCACGTGGGGCACCGGGAGGGTCGCGTGTCACACCGGAGGGGGGTCCTGGTGTCCCCTTGGGGGGTCCCGGGGGTGTCTCCGCTCCTGGCGACGCTCCCGGCGGGGTCCCGGTGACTCCCGGTCCCTCCCGGTCCCTCCCGGTGCCCCCAGATCTCCCTGGAGCACGAGATCCTCCTGCACCCCCGGTACTTCGGGCCCAACCTGCTCAACACCGTCAAACAGAAACTCTTCACCGAGGTGGAGGGGACCTGCACCGGGAAGTGAGCGGGGGGCACCGGGGGGGAGCGGAACGGCCCCGAAATCCCCCAAAACACCCCCGGGAGCCCAAAACACCCCCGGGAACCCTCCCTGAGACACCCCCGGGACCCCCAAATCCATCCCAAAATCCCGGGAGCCCCCAGTATCCCCGAATCCACCCCAAAATGTCTCAAATGTACCCAAAACTCCATAAAATACCCCCACATCTCTCCTAAACCCTCCTGAGACACCTCCAGGACTCCCAAACCATTCGAAACTCCCCCAAAAAACCCAAAACACACCTTGGACCGCCCCGAAAAAAAAAAAAAAAAAAAAACGGAAGATCTCCAAACCGTTCCAAAAACCCGAAATACACCCAGAACCCCCCAAAAAAAATCCCCAAAAAACCCCTCGGAACCCATCGCGACCCCCCCCAAACCCCGCGGCCAGGTACGGGTTCGTCATCGCCGTCACCACCATCGACAACATCGGGGCCGGGGTGATCCAGCCCGGCCGCGGCTTCGTGCTCTACCCCGTGCGCTACAAAGCGATCGTGTTCCGCCCCTTCAAGGGAGAGGTGGTGGACGCGGTGGTCACCCAGGTCAACAAGGTGAGGGTTTGGGGGGTCCTGGGGGGGAATTGGGGTCACCCAGGTCAACAAGGTGCGGGTTTGGGGGGTCCTGGGGGGGGTTTGGGGTCACCCAGGTCAACAAGGTGAGGGTTTGGGGGGTCCTGGGGGGGAATTGGGGTCACCCAGGTCAACAAGGTGAGGGTTTGGGGGGTCCTGAGGTGGAATTGGGGTCACCCAGGTCAACAAGGTGCGGGTTTGGGGGGTCCTGGGGGGGAATTGGGGTCACCCAGGTCAACAAGGTGAGGGTTTGGAGAGATCCTGGGGACAATTCTGGGGGTCCAGAGGGGGTTTTGGGGTCACCCAGGTGGACAAGGGGGCAATTTTGGGGGTCCTGAGGGGGTTCTGGGGTCACCAAGTTGGTCTGGGTGGGGGTTTAGGGGGTCCTGAGCTCACCTGGGTGGTCAAAGGGACAATTTTGGGGGTCCAGAGGGGGGTTTGGGGTCACCCAGGTCAACAAGGTGCGGGTTTGGGGGGTCCTGGGGACAATTTTGGGGTCCAGAGGGGGTTTGGGGTCACCCAGGTGGAACAGGGGACAGTTTTGGGGGTCCTGGGGAGGTTCTGGGGTCACCCAGCTCTAAAGGCTGCAGCTCTGGGGACCCTGAGGTCACTGAGGTGACAATCCTGGAGTTCCCACGAGGTCACCCGGGGGGCCAAGGTGACAATTTTGGGGGTGCAGAGGGTCTGCAGGGCCCTGACCCCCCCCCTTTTCACCCCTTTTTTTCTCTTTTTTTGTCCCTTTTTGTCCCTTTTGTGTCCCTTTCCTGCAGGTCGGGCTGTTCACCGAGATCGGGCCCATGTCCTGCTTCATCTCTCGCCACGTGAGGGGGGGACACCCCAAAAATGTCACCGGGGGGAGGGGTGGGGACCCCAAAATCCCCCTTGGGGGGATCCCCTGACCCCTCTGAGCCCCCCAAAACCCCCCTGTCCCCCCTTGTCCCCCCAGTCCATCCCCTCGGAGATGGAATTCGACCCCAACTCCAACCCCCCCTGCTACAAAACCGTGGACGAGGTGAGTTTGGGGGGGTCCTGGGGGTCCCCGATGTCCCCAAGGTCCCCACCCCCCCCGGGGGGTCCTCAGGACCCTCCCCCAGCGTCCCCTCCCCCCCCCAGGACATCGTGATCCAGCAGGACGACGAAATTCGGCTGAAGATCGTGGGGACCCGCGTGGACAAGAACGACATCGTCAGTGGGGGGCAGATCTGGGGGGAACCCCGAGGTTTGGGGGGAACCCTGAAATCTGGGGGAAAACCCTGAAGTTTGGAAGAGAAAATTCTGAAATTTGGGGGGGAAATCCTGAAGTTTGGGGGAGGAAATCCTAAAATTTGGGGGTTGTGGCCATTTTGGTGGGAAATGCCCAATTCCAGGGGGAAATCTCAAATTTTGGGGGGAATTCTCAGTTTTGGGGGGGTCTCTAGTTTTGGGGGAGGTCCAGGTGAGTCCCTCCCCCTCCCTCTGACCCTTCCCTTTCCCTCCCCAGTTCGCCATTGGCTCCTTGATGGACGATTACCTGGGTGAGTCTGGGGGGTCCCGGGGGGATTTTGGGATGGGGGGACCCCCAGGGATCCCCTGGGAAATTTTGGCAGGGGGAGAATTTGGGATCCCTCCACCTCATCCCTTCTCCTCCTCCCCCCAGGCCTCGTCAGCTGAGCACCAGGAACAGCCGGGACCTCTCCCCAGTTGTGCCCCCCCAAATTTTGGGGTGCCCCCTCCCCAGATTTTGGGACTCCCCCCCCCAGTTTTGGGGGCTTCTGGAGGCAGGGCCACCCCTGGAGCTGGGGGGGCTCTGTCTTTCCCCTCCACATTCCCAATAAAAGCCTTTTTCACCATTTTCAAACTTTTCGCTTATTTTGGGGGGGTCCAGGAATTTTGGGGGGGTGGTTCTTTACCTCAAGTGGGGCCCACCCCGGAATTTCCACTTTAAGGCGGCATCGCCCCTTTAAGTGTACCCCTCCCGTTTCCACGGCAACCGCCCCTTTCGGTGCTTTACGTCTCCGCGCGCCACTGTCGCGCTGTTCCCCCCCCCCTTCCGCGCTTTGCGGCCGCGGCCCGGCCTTCTCTCCGAGCTCTCCAAGATGGCGGTGTCCGGGGTAAGCGCGGCTGCCGCCGTCATCGGCTTCCATCCTCCTTTCCCCGCCGCCCCGGCGCGTCCCCGCCGCCACCGGGAGAGCCGCGGGGCACCGGGGATAAGGCCCAGCCGGGTTTGGAGCCGCGGGGATGCCTTGGGAGGCGCGGATGGCGGCGGGAAGGGAGCGGAGCCCTGAGGGGAGCCGGGGTTGGAGCGGGGGGTGGGCCCGGAGGGGGTGGAGGGCTCGTGTCACAGCCTTGGGGACACCTGGGGACACTTCGGGGACCCCCCTGACCCCAATTCCGCCAGACCCTGCCCAGGAACCCCAAACCCCGGGCGGGTTTTAGAGCCCCCATCCCCAGCGACCGCCCCGTATCGGGACCCCCTGAGCCCCCAGTGTCACCGCAGTGTCCCCAACTTTTGCGGGAACAAAAATCCCAATTGTTCCCCAAATCTGCCCAGCTCCCCCAAAATCCGGGCGGGTTTCCAGCCCCCAATCCGTGCAACACCCAACTTTAAGTCCCCTTAACTGGGACCCTTTGTCCCCCCACGTCCCTCCCGCTTCCCCCACAGCCTTGGGGACATTTTGGGGACATTTAGGGACCCCCCACCCCAATTTCCCTGAGAACTGAGGGCGGTTAAAAACCCCAAATTCCTCAGGCGTTCAGCTCCGGGTGATTCGGGGCCGCGCTTTTGGGGACCCCCCGTGCCCCCGAATTTTTGGGGACACTCGGGGACATTTGGGGACATTTGGGGTGCGTGTCCCCCCAGACCCTGTACACGTACCCCGAGAACTGGCGCGCCTTCAAGGCTCTCATCGCCGCCCAGTACTCGGGCGCTCGGATCCGCGTCCTCTCGGCTCCCCCCCAGTTCCACTTCGGCCACACCAACCGCAGCCCGCAGTTCCTGCAGAAATTCCCGCTGGGAAAGGTGGGTTCCGACCCAAAACCCCCAAAATTTGGGCGGTTTGGGGTTTGGTAATGTGGGGTTTTGGGGTTTAGAGGTTTGGGGTTTAGGAGTTTGAGGTTTGGGTTCCACAGAATTTGGGGTTTTTGGAGTTTTGGGAGGTTCAGACCCCGCAGCTCCTGCTGGGAACTGACCCCAGAATTTGGGATTTGGGGGCTCCTGAGCCCCAGGATTTGGGATTTGAGAGATCCTGAGGGTTTGGGATTGGGGGCCTCCTGAGGATTTGGGGTTCTATCCCAAAAACGGTGACTCTCGATGGGGATTTGGGGGAAATTTCGGGTGGGGTTTTTGGGGAATTTGGGCTGGGGGTTTTGGGGCTTTTTGGGAGTTTAGAGATTTAGGGAATTTGGGGTGGAAATTTGAGGTTTTTGAGGTGGAGATTTGGGGTTTTGGGGTGGGAATTGAATGTTTTTTTGGGTTTTTTGGGGGTTTCACCCCAAATTTCCCCGTCCCAGGTCCCGGCGTTCGAAGGGGACGATGGATTCTGCGTCTTCGAGAGCAATGCCATCGCCTACTATGGTGGGGGCAATTACCCTCATTGAGCCTTAATTAGCTTTAATTTGGGCTTAATTGGGTTTATTTCTCTTGGCTAATTACCAACCTAACGAGTTAACCCTTTGCTGTGCATGCTGGTAGCTCATTAATGATCTCCCTTTGCCCATTAACGACTCCCCCTGCCCCTTAAGGAGTCCCCCCCTCATTAACAACCCTGCTGGCTAATTAACTATCTTCCTGGCTAATTAATTGTCCTCCTGGCTAATTAATTAACCCTTTCCCGCCCACAGCTCCAACTCCATTGCTCCGGTCCCCCCTGAACGAGCGTCCCTTGTCCCTTAAGGAGTGCTCCTGCCTTTTCACCAGGTTTCCATCTAATTAATGCTCCCCTTGGCTAATTAGTGACCCTTTTGGCTGATTAACGATCTCCTTGGCTGATTAATTAACCCTTTTTTTCCCTTGAGTAAACTCAAGGTTTTTGAAGAGTTTTGATCCCCCCCCCTTAATGAACATCCTTTAATGGGGTCCTTTGCACCTTAAGGTGACTCTTATTTAATTACGAGTCTCCTGGTTAATTAAGGGCCCTGCTGGCTAATGAATTAACCCTTTCCTGCCCGCAGTGAGCACAGAGGAGCTTCGGGGCAGCATCACTCCAATCCCCCCTTCATGATCTCAGTGTCCCCTTAGCGACTCCCCCTGGCCTTTAATGAGCCCCTGCCCTCATTAATGACCCTGCTGGCTAACGAGTTAACCCTTTCCTGCCCGCAGTGAGCACGGAGGAGCTGCGGGGCAGCACGCCCGAGGCAGCAGCAGCTGTGCTGCAGTGGGTGAACTTCGCCGACAGCGACGTGGTGCCCCCGGCCAGCACCTGGGTGTTCCCCACGCTGGGGATCCTGCACTACAACAAACAGGTCAGGGAAGCTTTGGGGAATTTGGAGGATTTTTTGGGAGTTTTTTTCAGGAATTTTTTTGGGATTTTTCAGGATTTTTTTTTTGCATTTTTTTAAAATTTTTCGGGGATTTTTTCAGGATTTTTTGGAGATTTTTTTCAGTATTTCTTTCCATTTTTTAAAAAATTTTCAGAGAATTTTTCAAGATTTTTTGGTATATTTTAAAAAAATATTGCAGGATTCTTTTCAGATTTTTTCTGGTTTTTTCTGAGAATTATTCAGGACTTTTTAAGGACTTTTTAAAAATTTTTCTTACTTTTTGGAGAATTTTTCAAGAATTTTTCAGGAATTATTCAGGAATTATTCAGGAATTTTAAAGGATTTTTTCTTTATTTTTCTTAATATTTGGAGAATTTTTCACGATATTTTTGGAGTTTTCCAGGAGTTTTTTTTCTTCTTATTTTTTTTTATTTTTTACAATTTTTTGGTAAATTTTTAAATAATTTTACAGGAATTTTTTACAATTTTTTTCAGGACTTTCTTGAGAATTATTCAGGAATTTTTAAATTTTTTGTAATTTTTGGAGAATTTTTCAAGAATTTTATTCAGGATTTTTTTTTGGGATAATTTTGGGAATTTTTTGGGGGTTGCTTTTGTAGATTCTGAGGGATGATTTTGGAGGATTTGGGGATTTTTTGGGGGCGGGCCTGGGGGAGATTTGAAGGGCTGTTTTCAGGAGGGTCAGGGGTGGTTTTGGGGAGGGTCCCCTCCCCAATTTTGCATCCCCCATCCCAATTTTGGTTCCCCCTCCCCAGTTTTGGTTCCCCCTCTCCAGTTTTGGGTCCCCCCCATCCCAATTTTGGTTCCCTCTCCCCAGTTTTGGGTCCCTCCCTTATTCTGTCTCTGTCCCCCTCCCCAATTTTGGGTCCCTCCCCAATTCTCTCTGTCCCCCCAGGCCACCGAGGTGGCGAAGGAGGAGGTGCGCCGGGTGCTGGGGGTGCTGGACGGGCACCTGAGAACCAGAACCTTCCTGGTGGGGGAGAGGGTGAGCCTGGCTGACATCAGCCTGGTGTGCGCCCTGCTCTGGCTCTACAAACAGGTACGGCACACCTGGGCACACCTGGGGGGGTCACACAGGGTGAGCCTGGCTGACATCAGCCTGGTGTGCGCCCTGCTCTGGCTCTACAAACAGGTACGGCACACCTGGGCACACCTGGGGCAGGTACAGCACACCTGGGCACACCTGGGGGGGGGTCACACAGGGTGAGCCTGGCTGACATCAGCCTGGTGTGCGCCCTGCTCTGGCTCTACAAACAGGTACAGCACACCTGGGCACACCTGGGGCAGGTACAGCACACCTGGGCACACCTGGGCACAGGTACAGCACGCCTGGGGGGTCACACAGGGTGAGCCTGGCTGACATCAGCCTGGTGTGCGCCCTGCTCTGGCTCTGCAAACAGGTACGGGGCACCTGGGGCAGGTACAGCACACCTGGGCACACCTGGGCACAGGTACGGGGCACCTGGGCACAGGTACAGCACACCTGGGATGTCTCAGGTATATTTTGGGGTCTCTGAGGTATATTTTGGGGTCGCTCAGGTGTATTTTGGGCTGTCTCAGGTGTTGTTTGGCATCTCAGGTATATTTTGGGTATCTCAGGTATATTTTGGGATGTCTTTGCTTTGTGTTTAGGGTATCTCAGGTGTATTTTGGGATGTCCCAGGTATATTTTGGGATGTCCCAGGTATATTTTGGGTATCTCAGGTATACTCTGGGGTCTCTCAGGTACGTTTGGGGTCTCTCAGGTACATTTGGGGTCTCTCAGGTGTGTTTCTGTCTCCCCCAGGTGCTGGACCCCGCCTTCCGGGGCCCCTTTGGGAACGTGAACCGCTGGTTCCTCACCTGCCTGAACCAGCCCCAGTTCAAGGCTGTGCTGGGGGAGGTGCAGCTGTGCCAGAGGATGGCGCAGTTCGACGGTGAGGGGGCACCTGGGCACACCTGGGGGCACCTGGGCACACCTGGAATACCTGGGAGCACACCTGGGGGGAACTGGGACACAGGAAATGGAAATTTTGGGGCAGTTTCAAAGGGGAAAAAAAAAGAATTTTGGGTTTTTTTCAAAAAGAAATAAAAGGGGAATTTGAGAGATTTTATTGAGCTTTAAAAGGCGAGTTTTGCAGGAATTTAAAAAGTGTTTTTAGGGTAAGTAATGGGCAGAAAAGGTGAATTTTATTGGAATTTTAAAAGGTAAAAAAAAAGAGCAGAAAAGGTGAATTTTATTGGAATTTTAAAAGGGCAGAAAAGTTAAATTTTGTGGGAATTTTAAAAGGTGAAAAAGAGGCAGAAAACCTGAATTTTAGAGAATTCAAAGAGGGTTTTTTGAGGTAAAAAAAGCAAAATTTTGGGCATTTTTTTGAGTAAAAAAAGGCCAAATTGACCCCAAATTTTTTTGTGGCAAAAGCCAAGAAGTTTGCAGAGAGCCAGGCCCGGAAGGAGAAGGAGAAGGAGCCCCCCAAGAAGGAGAAGGAGCCCCCCAAGAAGGAGAAGCCCCCCAAGAAGGAGGAGAAGCGGGCGGAGCCCGACGAGGAGCTGGACGAGTGCGAGCAGGTCCTGGCAGCCGAGCCCAAGGCCAAGGACCCCTTTGCTCACCTGCCCAAGAGGTGGGGCTGGGACACACCTGGGGGGGCTGGGACACACCTGGACACACCTGGGGGGTTTGGGGCACTCTGAGGTTTTAGGGTCCCTCAGGGTGTTTGGGGTCATTTTGAGGACATGGGGTCAGTCAGGGGTTTGAGGTGTGTTAGAGTGTTTAGGGTCACTCATGGTCACTCACGGTCACTCTGTGGTCACTCAGGGGTCACTCAGGGGTCACTCACGGTCACTCAGTGGTCACTCAGGGGTCACTCTGTCCGTGTGTCTGTCCCCAGTCCGTTCATCCTGGACGAGTTCAAGCGCAAGTACTCCAACGAGGACACGCTGTCGGTGGGGACAGGGGGCACTCAGGGTCTGTTAGGGTGTCAGTGGTCACTCAGGGGTCACTCAGGGGTCACTCAGTGGTCACTCAGGGGTCACTCAGGGGTCACTCTGTCCATGTGTCTGTCCCCAGCCCGTTCATCCTGGACGAGTTCAAGCGCAAGTACTCCAACGAGGACACGCTGTCGGTGGCGCTGCCGCATTTCTGGGAGCACTTTGACCCGCAGGGGTGGTCGCTGTGGTTCTGCCAGTACCGGTACCCCGAGGAGCTGAGCCAGACCTTCATGAGCTGCAACCTCATCACGGGTGAGACGGGGAGCCTTCATCCCCATCTTCATCATCCTCATCGTCCCCATCCTCGTCATCCCCTTCCTTATCTTCCTCCTCGCCTTCATCCTCATCCTCACCTTCATGAGCTGCAACCTCATCACGGGTGAGAGAGAGAGAGCCTTCATCCCCATCATCCCCATCATCCTCATCATCCCCATCATCCTCATCATCCCCATCCTCATCCTCTCCTTTATCCTCATTCTTACCTTCATCCTCATCTTCACCTTCATGAGCTGCAACCTCATCACAGGTGAGAGCCTTCCTCATCATTCTCATCATCCTCACCTTGATCCTCATCCTCATCTTCTTTTTCATCCTGATCATCATCATCACCTCCATTCTCACCTTCATCATCATCCTCCTCATCCTCACTTCACCCTCCTCCTCCTCACCTTTTCGTGTTTTTCCCATTTTTCTCCGTTTTTTACCTTTTTTTTTCCCGTTCTTTTTATGTTTTTTCCCCCGTTTTTCCCCTTTTTTTTTTTTTTTTTCCCTGTTTTTTTCCCCGTTTTTCCCGTTTTTTCCCCGATTGATTTTCCCATTTTCCCTGTTTTTTCCCCGGTTGATTTTCCCATTTCCCTGTTTTTTCCCCGTTTTTCCTGTTTTTTCCCCGGTTGATTTTCCCATTTTTTCCCGTTCTCCCCCAGGGATGTTCCAGCGCCTGGACAAGCTGCGCAAGAACGCCTTCGCCTCGGTGGTGCTGTTTGGGGGCGACCACGACAGCAGCATCTCGGGGTCTGGGTCATGAGGGGCCAGGAGCTGGCCTTCACGGTGAGGGGCTCCCCAAAACACCCCAGAACACCCCAGAATATCCCAAAATATCCCAAAATTCCCAAAATAGCCACAAAAACAGGCACAGAACAGCGTTTATGGGGAGAAAAATTCCAAAAATCCCCATTAAAATATACCAAAATCCAAGGTCTGGGTCATGAGGGGCCAGGAGCTGGTGTTCATGGTGAGGGGATTCCCAAAATATCCCAAAATATCCCAAAATTCCTGAAATAGCCACAAAACAGGCACAGAGTGGCATTTATGGGGAGAAAATCCCCATTAAAAAATCCCCCAAAATCCCTACGAAAATCGGATTTTTTTGCCGTTTTCACCAGTTTTCTTCACTAATTCCCAATTTTTCTCATTTTTCCCATTTTTCCCCGATTTCTCCCCAATTTCTCCCAGCTGTGCCCAGACTGGCAGGTGAATTCCAAATCCTACACCTGCCAGAAACCCCAAAAAAATCCCAAAATTCCCCAAAATCCCTAAAAAATCAGATTTTTTTGCCGTTTTCGCACGTTTTCTTCACTAATACCCATTTTTATATTTTTTCCCGTTTCCCCCCAATTTCTCCCCACTTTCCCCCAGCTGTGCCCAGACTGGCAGGTGAATTCCAAATCCTACACATCCCAAAAACCCCCAAAAAATCCCAAAAAATCCCCCAAAATCCCTAAAAAATCGGATTTTTTTGCCGTTTTCGCCGGTTTTCTTCACTAATTCCCACTTTTCCCGTTTTTCCCGTTTTCCCCCGTTTCTCCCCAGCTGTGCCCCGACTGGCAGGTGGATTACGAGTCCTACACCTGGCGCAAGCTGGACCCCGAGAGCGCCGAGTGCCGGACGCTGGTGCAGGAATATTTCCTGTGGGAGGGCGAGTTCCGGCACGTGGGGAAGCCCTTCAACCAGGGCAAGATCTTCAAGTGAAATTTGGGCTGAAATCCCGGGATTTTGGGGCTCTCACAACCCTTCAACCAGGGCAAGATCTTCAAGTGAAATTTGGCCTGAAATCCCGGGATTTTGGGGCTCTCAGAACCTTTCAACCAGGGCAAGATCTTCAAGTGAAATTTGGGCTGAAATCCCGGGATTTTGGGGCTCTCAGAACCCTTCAACCAGGGCAAGATCTTCAAGTGAAATTTGGGCTGAAATCCCGGGATTTTGGGGCTCTCAGAACCCTTCAACCAGGGCAAGATCTTCAAGTGAAATTTGGGCTGAAATCCCGGGATTTTGGGGCTCTCAGAGCCCTTCAACCAGGGCAAGATCTTCAAGTGAAATTTGGCCTGAAATCCCGGGATTTTGGGGCTCTCAGAGCCCTTCAACCAGGGCAAGATCTTCAAGTGAATTTGGGCTGAAATCCCGGGATTTTGGGGCTCTCAGAACCCTTCAACCAGGGCAAGATCTTCAAGTGAAATTTGGCCTGAAATCCCGGGATTTTGGGGCTCAAATCCCAATTTTTTTGGCTCAAATCCTGGGATTTTGGGGCTCTCAGAAACCTTCAACCCCAGGGCAAGATCTTCAGATAATTTGGGGTGAAATCCCGGGATTTTGGGTTTAAATCTCGAGATTTTTGGCTCAGATCCCAACCTTTTGGGTTCAAATCCCAGGATTTTAAGTTCAAATCCTAGGATTTTGGGGCTCAAATCCCAGGATTTTGGGTTCAGATTCTGGGATTTCAGAACCCTTCAACCAGGGCAAGATCTTTAAATTAATTTGGGGTGAAATCTCAGGATTTTGGGGCTCAAACCCTGAAATTTTTGTCTCAAATCCCAGGATTTTGGGGCTCTCAGAGCCCTTCAACCCCAAGGCAAGATCTTCAGATAATTTGAGGTGAAATCCCGGGATTTTTTTGGTTCAAATCCCCAAATTTTTGGCTCAAATCCTGGGATTTTGGGCCTCTTCAACCAAGACAAGATGTTCAAGCCACGCCCTGGGATTTTGGGCTGAAATCCCGGGATTTTGGGGCCCTCTGTTCTCCAGCCCCGCTCCAATAAAAAAGCTTCGGACAGGACGAGAGTTCGGAGTGGTTTGGGGGATTTTGGGAGGGTTTGGGGGATTTTGGGAGGTTTGGGGGATTTTGGGAGGTTTGGGGGATTTTGGGGAGGTTTGGGGGATTTTGGGGAGGCTGAGCTGGGGGTCCTGGAATATTTTGGGGGGATTTTGGGACATTCCAGGGAAATTTGGGGAGGTTTGGAGAATTTTAGGGGGACATTCCAGGGGGGATTTTGGGACATTCCAGGGAAATTTGGGGGGATTTTGGGGTGTTCCAGGGGGGATTTTGGGACGTTCTGGAGGGTCCCAAAGGGTTCTGGGGTGATCCAGATCCCAATTTTTCCCAAAAATCCCCCAAAATCCTCAATCAGACCAAGCTCCCGGAATTTGGGGCAGTTTTGGGGGGTCCCGGGGGGTCCCAGCCCCGCCCTCCCCAAAAAATCCCAAACCCCGAAATTCCGGGGTCACATCAGCCCCAAATTCCGGCCACAAAAATTCGGGAATTTGGTGGGAATTCCCCCCTGGGGGAGGGACCGATCCCAGTATAAACCAGTGCAAACCAGAACAAACCAGTTCCCCCCCCCGGCCACATCTGGATCCAGTTCAGTCCCAGTTCCTCCCAGTTTAGCCCGAATTTGGTCCCAGTTTATCCCAATTCAGTCTCAGTTCCCCCCAGTTTGGTCCCAGTCCCTCCCAGTCCCCCCCAGCCCCTCCCAGTTCCCTCCTTTCCGCGGCCGCGCCCTCCTGAGTCACCCCCGGGGTGTCCCCAGTGTCCCCCCCTCGTGTCCCCCGGAGCCAAAATCCGGGGAGGGGACACGGGGGCGGGGGGACACGGGGGTCACCTGGCCCAGGTGTGCCCAGGTGTGCCCAGCTGTGTCCAGCTGTGCCCGGGAGCCCCGCGCTGTCCCCGCCACCAGCGCCGCGCCCGGCGCCACCTCCGTGTCCCCGCCCGGTGTCCCCGCCCGGTGTCCCCGCCCGGTGTCCCCGCCCGGTGTCACCGCTGTCCCCGCGGCCCCGCCCCGCCCCCCCCGCCAGGTGTCCCCGGCAGCGCCACCGCCCGCGGCCACCGCCCGGTGCCACCTCAGTGTCACCTGCGGCCCCCGCCCGGTGCCACCGAGTGTCTCAGCGCCACCAAAGCGCCACCAAAGCGCCACCAAAGCGCCACCGAGTGTCCCTGGCGGTGTCGGGGCGAGCGGGCACCGCCAAAGCGCCACCAGAGTGTCCCCAAAGTGCCACCAGCCCGGCCCTGTCCCTGTCCCCGTCCCGCAGCTCTTCAGGAACCCCGGGAATTCAGAAATTTGGGAATTCCGGAATTCGGGAATTTGGAAAATCGGGAATTCAGGAATTGGGGAAATGCGCGAATTTTGGAATTCGGGAGTTTGGGAACCCAGAGAATTGTGAAATTCGGGGATTTGGGGAATTCAGGAATTCGGAGATTTGGGAATTTAGGAACTCGGGAATTGAGGAATTCGTGAAATTCGGGAATTTGGGAAAATCGGGAATCCGGGAATTCCCGGGGTTCCCCCCCCGCTGCCCCCCCCACACCCCCCTGTCACCCCCCCTTTTGTCGCCCACGTGTCCCCTGGCCCTGCCCCTCCCCCTCCCCCCGCGGTGGCCCCGGGCCAGCGCGGAATCCCAAACATCCCAAAATCCCAAACATCCCCCCCGCCCCTCCCCCCGCGCACCGCCCGCCCCCCCCCCCTCCCGCCGTCCCGGGGGGGTCCCCCGGTGTCCCCAACCCCCGCCAGCGGTGCCGCCACATCTGGAGGTGACAGCGCAGCTGGAGCCCCTCCCCCACCCCCAAATCCGCTTTTTTGGGGAGGGGTCACGCCCGCCCCGCCCCCACCCCGGACCGCGGGGACCCCCGGGTTGGGGGGGGAGGGGCGCGGGGGGTCCCGGGGGGTCCCGGGGGATTCCCCCCCCTCCCCCTCCCAAAATCCGCGGGGCGGGGCCCGGGGAGGAGCGGGGGGGGGGGGATGAGGCAGCGCTCGGGAATGCGGCGGGATTTGGGATCGGGATTTGGGATTTGGGATTTGGGATTTGGGATTTGGGATTTGGGATCGAGGTTTGGGATTTGGGATTTGGGATCGGGATCGGGATCGGGATTTGGGATTTGGGATTTGGGATCGGGGTTTGGGATTTGGTACCGGGATTTGGCACTGGAGGTTCCGGAACTGCCCCAGAACGGGCCCGCCCCAAAAACGGATCGGTGCCGGTACCAGCCCGGGAACCGCCCCAGAACCACCGGGACCGGCCCCGGTTCCGCTCGGAACCAGCCCCGGGCTCGGGCCCGATCCCACCCGGGAACGGTCCCGGAACCGGCCCCAAAACGGGCCCAGAACCGGAGCGGGACCGGGACCGGGCCCGGGACCGGGACCGGCCCCAAAAGGGCCCCAGAAGGGCCCCGGTACCACCGAGCCCGAGCCCGGAACCGGCCCGGGACCAGCCGGGACCGCAGGTGGGGAAAGCGGGACCGGGAATTTGGGGGAATTTGGAGAAATCGGAGAAATTCGGGAGGTTCGAGCGTTCCAAAAGTCCCGGATTTTGGCTCCCAGTATGGACTGGGCCAAACTGGGGGCAGCGCCCGAGGGTCCCCAAACCCCCCAAACCCCCAGTGCCCCCAGTTCCCAGTTTGGGATTTTTGGGGTCCCCAGAGGGGTCCGGGGGATTCCCCCCCCGCCCAGAATTTGGGATTTACCTGGGGGGCGGGGCTTGGGACTCACCTGGAGGGGAGGGGCGGGGGTCCCGTTCTGGGATTGTCAAATGGAGCCCGGACCGGAACCGGGACCGGAACCAGAACCGGGACCGGAACCGGGACTGGATCGGGACGGGGACTGGAACTGGAGCTGGAACCGGGACTGGATCCGGACTGGACCGAGATGCGGGATGGAATCAGGACCGGAACCGGGATTGGAGCGGGACTGGGCGGGACCAGGATCGCGACCGGGATTGGATCAAGATTGGATCGGGATGGACTCAGAACCGGAACCCGAACCTGAATTGGATCGGGTCAGAACCCGGGCTGGGCCCGCGATGAGCTCGGGAATGGGAGCAGAAGCGGGACTGGAATTGGACCGGGAGCAGGACGGGGATCGGAACTGGACCGGGATCAGAATCGGACTAGGGACCAGAACCGGGGCCGAACCGGTACCAGAACCGGGACTGGACCGGGACCAGAACCGGGACTGGATCGGGGTCAGAACCGGGACAGGATCGGGACCAGAACCGGGACTGGATCGGGGTCAGAACCGGGACTGGATCGGGATCAGAACCGGGACTGGATCGGGGTCAGAACCGGCACCGCGTCAGGTTTAGGAGCGGGACGAGAGCGGGACCAGGACTGGAACTGGATCAAGCCCGGGATCAGAACGGGGACCGGGAGTGAAACCGGGACTGGATGGAGACCAGAACCGCCCCGGTTGGAGCCGGGCTCAGAACCGGGCTCGGAACCGGGCTCAGACCGGGCCCAGCGCAGGGCTCCGAGCAGCCCGCTCCCTCCCCGGTCCCGCCCCGGTCCCTGCCCGGTCCCGCCCCGGTCCCGCGGGCGCGGCCGCGCTCGGGGCTGTCCCGGGCCGCTCCCTGTCCCTGTCCCGGGGCCGGGCCGGGCCGGGCCCTCCCGCGGGGCGGGCGGCGCCGCCGCTACAAGAGCCGGGACCCGCCCGGGCGCGGCCACTCCGCACGGACCCGCCGGGGCCGCTCCGGGACCGCGGCACCGGCACCGGCACCGCCAGCTCCGGCACCGGCACCGGGCATGGCCCGCGCCCGCCGCTGAGCCCGCAGCGCGCAGGTACCGCCGGGGCAGAACCGGGCAGAACCGGGGCAGAACCGGGGCAGAACCGGGACCCGGCCGGACGGGCGGAGGCTCCGGGAGTGGCGGGCGGGGGTCCCGGGGTTGTCCCGGGGGGGTTCTGGGCGGGTTCTGGGGGTCCCGGGAGTTGCCCGGGGGGTTCGGGAAGTTCTCGAGGGAGTCCTGGGGCTCCAGGAGCCCGGGAGTGTTTCAGGGGGTCCCAGTGGTCCCAGGAGGGGCCTGGGTTCTGGTGGTCCCGGGAGTTGGTCCCGGTGGTTCCGGTGGTCCCGGGAGGGGCTCGGGGAGTCCCGGTGGTCCCGGCAGAGCCATGGGGGTGCGGGGGGGGTCCCGTGCGCGTCTCGGGGGTCTCCGGGACCGCCGCGGGTTCGGGGGGGTTCGTTTGTCTCGGGGGCTCCGGTACCGGCGGGGGTCCTGGGGCTCCGGGATCGCCGCGAACTCCCGGGATGGGGGAGGGGCCCCACGCGTGTCCCGTGATCGCGGCGGGGGGTCCCAGGGGGTCCTGGGGGCTCGGGGCATTCCCGGGGGTCCTGGGGATCCTGGGGTCCTGGCGCGCTCAGGCGTGGCCCCCCCCCCCTCCGGCCGCGCCCGGGGAGTCCCCGTTGGGGGCGGGGCCGCGGTTCCCCCCCCTCCCCCCCCTCCCCGGGCCCCTCCCGCCGCTCCCGCCCCGCCCGGGCCGGGGGGACCCCGGGGGGGGGTCCCGGGGCCGATTTTGGGGCGGGGGGATCCCCGGGATCCCGCGAGGGCGCGGCCGCGCGTGGGCGCTCGGTTAATGAGGGTTCGGTAATTAACGCTCATCAGCGCGGGGGTGGCGGGAGCGCCGCGCCGGGTTCTGGTTTTTTTATTTTTTGGGGGGTGCTGCGTTAATTTTGGGGTTCCCAACCCCAGACCCCACCCGGGGGTCCCCGGGGAAGGGGGATTTTGGGGGAGGGGAGCGCACGCGGGTTCCCCCCCCGCTCCCCCTCCTTGCGGTTTTTGGGGCGCGGTCACTTCCCCCTCTGCTCCCCCCCCCGCTTTTTTGGGGACACCCCCCCCCATTCCGGGGGGAGCGAGGCCACCCCGAACCCCGCCCTGGGTGACCCCAGATTTTGGGAGAACCCCAAATTCTCGACTCGGGGTGGGCGCGATCCCTCCCAGCTCGGAGCGTTTTTTGGGGGTTCCCAAGGGGGGAGAATTTTTGGGGAGGGGTCGGGGCGGGGCCGGGGACACCCCCGGAGTGTCCCGGCGCCACCGCGTGTGGCCGCGGGCAGAGTCCGGGCAGGACCCGGTGGAACCGGTCCGGGACCCTCCCGGATCCGCGCGGTCCCCGCCGCCCGCGGGACTCTCGCTCCAGCCGGTCCGACCGGTACCGGCCGCGGCCGCGCCCGCTGCGCCTCCTCCTCCTCCTCCTCCTCCTGGTTTTCCCTTTTTTATTTTTTCCCCCTTTTTTCCCGTTTTTCCCCTTTTTTTCCCGTTTCCCCCCGGTTTTTCCTCTCCTTTTTCCCGCCCCCCCGGTTTTTGGGACGCTTTTCCGGGATTTGCCGATTCCTGCGAGGATCCCCCGAGCTTGGGGAGGGGGGAGGGGTCACAACCCCGGGGCACCCCCAAATTTGGGGGTCAAGCCCTTCCCCCCCTCCCAAACCGCGCTGTGGGGGAGGGGAGAGGTGACAAAGTGACACCGGGGGGCTGCGGCCACCCCCTCCCCCCTCCCCGGGATTTTGGGGTGACAAAGGCACAGCGCGGCCCGGGGGGGGTCCCCAAATGTCCCCCGGGGGGTGGCGCGGGTGACCCCGGTGCCATCCCGTCCCTCTGTCCCCTCTGTCCCCTCTGCGGCTTTTTGGGGGCGGGGGGATGGGGGCCACTAAAAATACCGGGCACGTGGTTTTCACCCCAAAAATAGCCCCGGGACGGGGGGAGGGGGGTGGCATTGCTGCGGGGACACTCGGAGCTGTCCCCTGTGTCACCGGGGGCGGGGGCCGTGTCACCCCCCCCCAAACCGCGGGAAAAGGGAAAGAGCGGCGGGAAGGGCGGAAAAGCGGCCGCGGGGCCGCTCCCTGCGCTCGGGGCCGCTCTGAGTCACCCCCGGGCCCCCCCGGGCCCCCCCGGCCCCCGCCCCCTCTGAGTCACCGAGCGGCGCTTCCAGAGCCTTCGGAGCCGCCGGTGCCGCTTTGGGGACACCCCGGGGCGAGGGGGGGACCCGAAATGCCACCGACCCCCCCCGAGTGGCTGTGACAATCCCCGTGTCCCCCCCTCACGGTCCCCGCCCCGGGTTTTTTTTTTGGGGGGGGAAAGGTTTGAGCAGGAAGGGAAAAAAAAAAAAAAAAAAAAACCGAGATTGTCTAAAAACGGAGAAATTCCCTCAAATCTTGAGGAGCTGCTCTGGGTGGCGCTCAGGGCGCGAGGTGACGAGGGACAGGTGACAAGGGACAGGTGACATTCCCACGCTGCCCCGCCCTCCCCCGGGTCCGGAATTCCCGCCAATCCCAAAAATCCGCGGGGTCCGAGCGGCTCCTTTGGGCCACCCGGGCCTGGGGACATCGGGGGTGTCCCCAGAGTGTCCCAAAGTGTCCCCAAAGTGTCCCAAAGTGTCCCGAGCCGGGTCTGGGTCCCGGTGGGGGGCGGGGAGGGCCGGAGGGTCCCGGGGGTGTCCCGGGGGTGTCCCCCTGTCCCCGTGTCGTCCCCCTGTCCCACCGTGTCCCCGCTGTCCCCTCCAGGCCGGCAGGTGACACCGGAGCCGATCCCGAGCGAGGTCCGAGGATTCCTGGGGCGGATCCGGCCGGGACCGGGACCCACCAAGGTCAGCGGGGCTGGACCGGCCCCTGCGGCCCCTCCGGCCACTCCGGCCCCTCCGGCCCCTCCGGCCCCTCCGGCCACTCCGGCCCCTCCCCTGACCCCTGACCCGTGTCCAGCCCCGTGTCCACTCCTGACTCCTGGCCTGTGTCCATCCCGTGCCCACCCCGTGTCCAGCCCCCCAGCCCCGTGTCCACTTCGTGTCCCCCTGACCCGTGTCCAGCGCCGTGCCCAGCCCAGTGTCCATCCTGCTGACCCCTGGCCCGTGTCCAGCCCCCAGCCCCGTGTCCCCCCGTGTCCCCCCGTGTCCCTGACCCCCCTGTCCCCGCAGATGGAGCCCCACGATGACCCGCGGGACATTGTCCTGCCCAGCTGGGAGGGCAGCGGCTCCCACGGCATCACCCTGGCCCAGACGGAGCGCGGGGTGTTCGTGCGCTGCGTCCAGAGGGACTCCCCGGCCGCGCGCATGGGCGTGGTCAAGGAAGGTGGGGACACCGGGGGGGCTTGGGGACACTGTGGGGGGGGGCTTGGGGACACCGAGGGGGCTTGGGGACACCGGGGGGTGGGGTTTAGGGACACCAGGGGGACGCTTTGGGGACACCGGGGCCATCCTGGTGACATGTCCCGCCTCTGTCCCCGTGCGTGGTGACCCCGCGGCCGCTCACGGTGGGGACAGGGGGTCCCTGCCGCTGTCCCCGCCCTGACCCGGCTGTCCCCTGTCCCCTCCCCGTGCCCAGGGGACCAGATCGTGAGCGCCACCGTGTACCTGGAGTCGCTGCCCGCGGGGGAGGCGGCGCAGCTGCTGCGGGCCATGGGCCAGCACGCGCTGGGGCTGCGGCTGCAGCGCCCCGGGGAGCGCTCGCCACCGGGCCAGGACCGGGCCAGCGCGGCCAGCGCGGGGCGGCGCCAGCGAGCCCGGAGGTGGTGCTGGTGAGTGGGGAGGGGCGGGGGAGGGGGAGATTGGGGTGAGGATGATGAGGGTGATGAGGGTGGTGGGGAGGATGAGGATGGAGATGGGGACGGGGATGAGGATGAGAATGGGGATGAACATGAGGATGGGGAGGAAGATGAGGATGGGGAGGAAGATGAGGATGGGGAGGGATGAGGATGAGGAGGAGTGGAGGGAGGAGGATGAGGATGAGCGCAGGGATGAGGATGAAGATGTGGATTAGCATGAAGATGAGGATGGGGAGGAAGATGAGGATGGGGGGG
The DNA here is from genome assembly GCA_030060385.1 of Muscicapa striata striata. NCBI lineage: Eukaryota > Metazoa > Chordata > Aves > Passeriformes > Muscicapidae > Muscicapa > Muscicapa striata. Next base: position 106,499 of record JAREIS010000685.1, on the reverse strand, counting down.
ATGAGGATGAGGAGGGATGAGGATGAGGAGGAAGATGAGGATGGGGAGAAGATGAGGATGGGGGATGAGGATGAGGAGATGAGGATGAGGAGGAAGATGAGGATGGGGAGAAGATGAGATGGGGGGATGAGGATGAGGAGGGATGAGGATGAGGAGGAAGATGAGGATGGGGAGGAAGATGAGGATGGGGGGATGAGGATGAGGAGGAGTGGAGGGAGGAGGATGAGGATGAACACAGGGATGAGGATGAAGATGTGAATGAGGATGAAGATGAGGACGGGGAGGAAGATGAGGATGGGGGGATGAGGATGAGGAGGGATGAGGATGAGGAGGAGCACGGGAGGAAGATGAGGATGAACCCCTGAGGATGGGGGGGATGAGGATGGGGGGGATGAGGATGGGGGGGATGAGGATGAGGAGGAGCACGGGGATGAAGCCCCCCCCCTCCCGCCCGTGGCAGAGCGGCGATGATGAGGAGTACCAGCGCATCTTCACCACCAAGATCAAACCGCGGCTGCGGCCCGAGGACGGCGCCGAGCCCGAGCCCACGCAGAGCCGCACCATCACTGTCACCCGCCGCGTCACCGCCTACACCGTGGACGTCACCGGCCCCGAGGGACACCTGCACGCAGAGCCCCACCTTCCTGCCGGAGAAACTGGAAAACCCCTGCCGGGCTGGCAAACGGCCAACGGGCAGTTTGGGGACATGGACGGGTCACTCCACGTGTCCGGCGGGGCCCCGTGTCCGCAGGGGCAGGTCAGCGCCTCGTCCCCGCCCGTGGACGGGGGGAAAATCAAAATCCCGGCGTTGAAAATCCCCAAATTCGGGGTCCAGGCTGGCGGGGAAGTGGACGTCACCTGCTCGGACGTTTCCTTGGACATGGGGGTCAAAGGTGTCACCGAGGTCCCCTCGCCCCCGCTGGACGTCCCCAGCACGGAGGGGACAATCAAAATCCCGCACTTGACCTTCCCCAAATTCTCGGCCCAGGGCGTGGAGGCGCCCAAGGGCGTGGCCGTGCCCGGGGTGGAAGGAGAATGGAAAGGCCCCACCTTCAAGAAGGTGGAGACGCCCCAAATTTCGCTGTCGGACGTGAACCTGAACGTGAGGGGCCCCAGAGGGGACGGGGACCTGGCAGGACTCGGCCCCAGGGTGGATGTGGCCGGGCCGGGGGCCGGCCTGAAGGGCGTGGAGATGGACGTTGGCGTGAAGGGAGGAGTGGACGTGTCCGTGCCCGGCGTGGGGGGCGAACTGAGGGGGCCTCAGCTGGACCTTAAAGGGCCCCAGGTTGGGGTGGAGGTGCCTGGAGTGGACGTGAAGGGGCCCCAGGTGAGCGTCAGGAGCCCCCAGATCTCCCTGCCCGACGTCGACCTGAGCCTCAAAGGGCCCGGGGGGAAGGGAAACTTGGATGTTTCTGCCCCAAAACTGGAAGGGGAGCTGAAAACCCCCGGGCTGGACATCAAGAGCCCCAAAGTGGAGGTTGGGAGCCCAGAAATGGAGATCCAAGGGCCTGAGGGCAAACTGAAGTTCCCCAAGCTGAAAATGCCGAAATTTGGGGTGAAGGGAGAGACCCCCAGCGTTGATGTGACTCTTCCCAAAGGGGGGGTGGACGTCAGCATCCCCAGCGTGGACCTGAAGGGCCCCAAAGTGGACATTGAAGCGCCTGAGGTGGACGTGCACGGCCCAGAGGGAAAATTCAAGATGCCCAAATTCAAGATGCCCAAATTTGGGATGCCCGGGGTCAGGGCTGAAGGCCCCGAGGTGGACGTGACCCTCCCCAGAGGAGACCTGGAGGTGTCCGGCCCCAAGGTGGACGTTGAGGCGCCGAGTTTGGACGTCCAGGGGCCCGAACTGCAGCTCAAGGCCCCCAAAATCTCCGTGCCGGACGTCGAGGTGACCCTCAACGGCGCCAAGGCCAGCGGCGACCTGGACGTGTCCGGGCCAGGGTTGAAGGGCCCCCAGCTGGACATCAAAGGCCCCAAGGTGGAGGTGGAAACCCCAGATTTGAACATCCAAGGGGCTGAGGGCAAACTGAAGTTCCCCAAGCTGAAAATGCCGAAATTTGGGGTGAAGGGAGAGAGCCCCGAGCTGGAGGTGGCGCTGCCCAAGGGCAGAGTGGACGTTTCGGGTCCCGGCCTGGACCTGCAGGTGAAGGGGCCCGAGGTGAGCGCCAAAACCCCCCAAATCTCCCTGCCCGACATCGACCTCAAAGCGCCCAAGGTCAAGGCAGATTTGGATGTTTCCACCCCAAAACTGGAAGGGGAGCTGAAAACCCCCGGGCTGGACATCAAAGGCCCCAAAGCCGAGGTGGAAGCGCCGGATTTGGACGTGCAAGGGGCTGAGGGCAAACTGAAGTTCCCCAAACTGAAAATGCCGAAATTTGGGGTGAAGGGAGAGAGCCCCGAGCTGGAGGTGACGCTGCCCAAGGGGAAGGTGGACATTGAGGCCCCCAAAGTGGACATTGAGGCCCCCAAAGTGGACATTGAGGCCCCCAAGGTGGACATCAATGCCCCAAGCGTGGACATGGAAGGGCCGGAGGTCAAAGGGAAAGGCCTCAAGTTCAAAATGCCCGAACTCAACGTTCAGACCCCAAAACTCTCCATGCCAGACGTGGATCTGGGTCTGAAGGCCCCAAAACTGAAAGGGGACGCCGGAATTCCCGGGCTGAAGGGCCCCAAAATCGACGTGAAAGGCCCCAAGGTGGATGTGGAAGGTGCCAAAATGGACGTGAAAGGCCCCAAAATTGACGTGAAAGGGTCCCAAGGTGGACGTGGAAGGTCCCAAGGTGGATGTGGAAGGTCCCAAGGTGGATGTTGACGTGCCTGAGGTGGACTTGGAGTGTCCAGAAGGGAAAATGAAAGGCCCCAAATTCCGGATGCCGAAACTCAACATCAAATCCCCCAAAATCTCGATGCCGGATGTGGATTTGAACCTGAAGGGAGCCAAAGTGAAGGGGGAGGTGGACGTGGCCCCGCCCAGGGTGGAAGGGGACATCAAGGGGCCGAAGGTGGACGTGGAGGTCCCGGACGTCCACCTGGAGGGTGCAGAGGCCAAACTGAAAATGCCCAAAATGAAATTGCCTCATTTCAACGTGTCCGGCCCCAAACTGGAGGGGCCCGAGGTGGACGTGACCCTGCCCAAGGGAGAGGTGGATGTGTCCGGGCCCGAGGTGGACATTGAGGGACCCGAGGTGGACGTTGGAGGAGCAGAAGGGAAATGGAAAGGCCCCAAATTCCGGATGCCGAAACTCAACATCAAATCCCCCAAAATCTCGATGCCCGACGTGGATTTGAACCTGAAGGGACCCAAAGTGAAAGGAGACGTGGATGTGTCCCTGCCCAAGGTGGAAGCGGATGTGAAGGCTCCAGAAATGGACATTAAAGGGCCGAAAGTGGACGTTGAGGTGCCTGGCGTGGCTTTGGAAGGTCCCGAGGGGAAGATCAAAGGCCCCAAGTTCAAGATGCCCGAGATGCACATCAAGACCCAGAAAATCTCCATGCCGGACGTGGACATCAACCTGAAGGGCCCCAAGGTCAAGGGGGACGTGGACGTGTCGGTGCCAAAGCTCGAGGGGGAGCTGAAGGGCCCCGAAATCGACCTCAAAGGCCCCAAAGTGGACATTGATGTTCCAGATGTCGACATTCACGGCCCCGAGGGAAAATTCAAGATGCCCAAATTCAAGATGCCCAAATTTGGGCTGAAGGGAGAAGGCCCCGAGGTGGACGTGAACCTCCCAAAAGGAGACCTGGACGTGTCCGGCCCCAAGGTGGATGTTGAGGCGCCGAGCGTGGACATTGAGGGGCCGGAGGGGAAGATCAAAGGTCCCAAATTCAAGATGCCTGAAATGAACATCAAAGCCCCCAAAATCTCCATGCCCGACATCGACCTGAACCTCAAAGGCCCCAAACTGAAGGGGGACGTGGATGTCTCTGTCCCCAAAATCGAGGGTGACCTGAAGGCCCCAGACCTCGACATCAAAGGCCCCAAAGTCGATGTTGATCTCCCCGATGTGGAGCTGGAAGGGCCCGAGGGGAAGATCAAAGGCCCCAAGTTCAAGATGCCCGAGATGCACATCAAGGCCCCCAAAATCTCCATGCCTGACGTTGACTTCGGCCTGAAGGGCCCCAAGGTCAAGGGGGACATCGATGTCTCTGTCCCCAAGGTGGAGGGCCCAGAACTGGACATCAAGGGCCCCAAAGTGGACATTGATGTTCCAGATGTCGACATTCATGGGCCTGAGGGAAAATTCAAGATGCCCAAATTCAAGATGCCCAAATTTGGGCTGAAGGGAGAAGGCCCCGAGGTGAATCTCCCAAAAGGAGACCTGGACGTGTCTGGCCCCAAGGTGGACATTGAAGGCCCAGAGGTGGACGTGGAGCTGCCTGAAGGGAAGATCAAAGGCCCCAAGTTCAAGATGCCCGAGATGCATTTCAAGACCCCCAAAATCTCCATGCCCGACATCGACCTGAACCTGAAGGGCCCCAAGGTCAAAGGAGATGTTGATGTTTCCCTTCCCAAAGTGGAAGGGGAGCTGAAAGGTCCCGAATTTGACATCAAAGGCCCCAAAGTCGATGTTGATCTCCCCGATGTGGAGCTGGAAGGGCCCGAGGGGAAGATCAAAGGCCCCAAGTTCAAGATGCCCGAGATGCACATCAAGGCCCCCAAAATCTCCATGCCCGACGTCGACTTCGGCCTGAAGGGCCCCAAGGTCAAAGGTGATGTTGATGTTTCTGTCCCCAAGCTGGAAGGTGACCTCAAGGGCCCAGAGCTGGACATCAAAGGCCCCAAAGTGGACATTGAGGCGCCTGATGTCGACATTCACGGCCCAGAAGGAAAATTCAAGATGCCCAAATTCAAGATGCCCAAATTTGGGCTGAAGGGAGAAGGCCCCGAGGTGGACGTGAACCTCCCAAAAGGAGACCTGGACGTATCTGGCCCCAAGGTGGACATTGAAGGTCCAGAGGTGGACGTGGAGCTGCCTGAAGGGAAGATCAAAGGCCCCAAGTTCAAGATGCCCGAGATGCATTTCAAGACCCCCAAAATCTCCATGCCCGACATCGACCTGAACCTGAAGGGCCCCAAACTGAAGGGAGACGTTGATGTTTCCGTCCCTAAGCTGGAAGGGGACCTGAAGGGCCCAGAGCTGGACATCAAAGGCCCCAAAGTGGACATTGATGTTCCAGATGTTGACATTCACGGGCCTGAGGGAAAATTCAAGATGCCCAAATTCAAGATGCCCAAATTTGGGCTGAAGGGAGAAGGCCCCGAGGTGGACGTGAACCTCCCAAAAGGAGACCTGGACGTGTCCGGCCCCAAGGTGGACGTTGAGATGCCGAGCGTGGACATTGAGGGGCCGGAGGGGAAGATCAAAGGCCCCAAGTTCAAGATGCCCGAGATGAACATCAAGGCTCCCAAAATCTCCATGCCCGACATCGACCTGAACCTGAAGGGCCCCAAGGTCAAGGGGGGCGTCGATGTCTCCGTCCCGAAATTGGAGGGCGAGCTGAAAGGTCCGGATGTGAGCGTGAAAGGTCCGAAGTTGGATGTGGACGTTCCTGAGGTGGACGTTGAAGGTCCCGAGGGGAAGTGGAAGGGACCCAAGATCAAAATGCCCGAGATGAACATCAAGGCACCAAAATTTTCTCTGCCTGATGTTGACCTGAACCTGAAAGGTCCCAAACTGAAGGGAGAGGTGGGCGTGTCTGCCCCGAAAATAGAAGGAGATGTGCAAGTGCCAGATCTGGAGTTGAAAGGACCCAAACTGGACGTGGATGTCCCCGACGTGGAGCTGGAAGGGCCCGAGGGGAAGATCAAAGGCCCCAAGTTCAAGATGCCCGAGATGCACATCAAGGCCCCCAAAATCTCCATGCCTGACTTCGATCTCAACCTGAAGGGCCCCAAGGTCAAGGGAGACGTGGACGTGTCCGTCCCGAAAATCGAGGGAGATTTGAAGACCCCAGACCTCGACATCAAAGGCCCCAAGGTCGATGTCAACCTTCCCGACATGGACCTGGAGTGCCCCGAGGCGAAACTGAAGGGCCCCAAGTTCAAGATGCCGAAATGCATTTCAAAACCCCCAAAATCTCCATGCCCGACATCGACCTGAACCTGAAGGGCCCAAAACTCAAGGGAGACATCGACATTTCCGCCCCCAAACTGGAAGGGGACCTGAAGGGCCCCGACGTGGACATCAAAGGTCCCAAACTGGACATCAACGCTCCCGACGTGGACGTTGATCTCCCAGAGGGGAAGGTGAAGGGCCCCAAGTTCAAGATGCCCGAGATGCATTTCAAGGCCCCCAAAATCTCCATGCCCGACTTCGATCTGAATCTGAAGGGCCCCAAGGCCAAGGGTGACGTCGATGTGTCCCTGCCCAGGCTCGAAGGGGACCTGAAGGGCCCGGAGGTGTCACTGAAAGGTCCAAAGGTGGATGTGGACATTCCAGACGTGGAGCTGGAGTGTCCCGAGGGGAAGATCAAAGGCCCCAAGTTCAAGATGCCTGAGATGCACATCAAGGCCCCCAAAATCTCCATGCCTGACCTCGACCTCAACCTGAAGGGCCCCAAATTGAAGGGGGATGTTGATGTTTCTGTCCCCAAGCTGGAAGGGGACCTGAAGGGCCCTGAACTGGACATCAAAGGCCCCAAAGTCGATGTTGACCTCCCCGATGTGGAACTGGAGTGTCCTGAGGGGAAGATCAAAGGCCCCAAGTTCAAGATGCCTGAAATGAACATCAAGGCTCCCAAAATCTCCATGCCCGACATTGATCTGAACCTCAAAGGCCCCAAACTGAAGGGGGACGTCGATGTTTCCCTTCCAAAGCTCGAGGGTGACCTGAAGGCCCCAGACCTCGACATCAAAGGCCCCAAAGTCGATGTTGATCTCCCCGATGTGGAGCTGGAAGGGCCCGAGGGGAAGATCAAAGGCCCCAAGTTCAAGATGCCCGAGATGCACATCAAGGCCCCCAAAATCTCCATGCCTGACGTCGACTTCGGCCTGAAGGGCCCCAAGGTCAAGGGGGACATCGATGTCTCTGTCCCCAAGGTGGAGGGCCCAGAACTGGACATCAAAGGCCCCAAAGTGGACATTGATGTTCCAGATGTCGACATTCATGGGCCTGAGGGAAAATTCAAGATGCCCAAATTCAAGATGCCCAAATTTGGGCTGAAGGGAGAAGGCCCCGAGGTGAACCTCCCAAAAGGAGACCTGGACGTGTCTGGCCCCAAGGTGGACATTGAAGGCCCAGAGGTGGACGTGGAGCTGCCTGAAGGGAAGATCAAAGGCCCCAAGTTCAAGATGCCCGAGATGCATTTCAAGACCCCCAAAATCTCCATGCCCGACATCGACCTGAACCTGAAGGGCCCCAAGGTCAAAGGAGATGTCGATGTTTCCCTTCCCAAAGTGGAAGGGGAGCTGAAAGGTCCCGAATTTGACATCAAAGGCCCCAAAGTCGATGTTGATCTCCCCGATGTGGAGCTGGAAGGGCCCGAGGGGAAGATCAAAGGCCCCAAGTTCAAGATGCCCGAGATGCACATCAAGGCCCCCAAAATCTCCATGCCCGACGTTGACTTTGGCCTGAAGGGCCCCAAGGTCAAGGGGGACATCGACGTCTCTGTCCCCAAGCTGGAAGGGGACCTCAAGGGCCCTGAACTGGACATCAAGGGCCCCAAAATGGACATTGATGTTCCAGATGTCGACGTGCATGGCCCAGAAGGAAAATTCAAGATGCCCAAATTCAAGATGCCCAAATTTGGGCTGAAGGGAGAAGGCCCCGAGGTGGACGTGAACCTCCCAAAAGGAGACCTGGACGTGTCTGGCCCCAAGGTGGACATTGAAGGTCCAGAGGTGGACGTGGAGCTGCCTGAAGGGAAGATCAAAGGCCCCAAGTTCAAGATGCCCGAGATGCATTTTAAGGCCCCCAAAATCTCAATGCCAGATGTTGATTTCAATCTGAAAGGCCCCAAACTGAAAGGGGACATCGATGTTTCTGTTCCCAAACTCGAGGGTGACCTGAAGGCCCCAGACCTTGACATCAAAGGCCCCAAAGTTGATGTTGATCTCCCCGATGTGGAGCTGGAAGGGCCCGAGGGGAAGATCAAAGGCCCCAAGTTCAAGATGCCTGAGATGCACATCAAGGCCCCCAAAATCTCCATGCCCGATGTTGATTTTGGCCTGAAGGGCCCCAAGGTCAAGGGGGACATCGATGTCTCTGTCCCAAAACTGGAAGGTGACCTCAAGGGCCCCGAAATCGACCTCAAGGGCCCCAAAGTGGACATTGATGTTCCAGATGTCGACATTCATGGCCCAGAAGGGAAAATAAAATTCCCCAAATTCAAGATGCCCAAATTTGGCGTCCCTGGCTTCAAAGCAGAGGGGCCTGAGGTGGACGTGAACCTCCCGACAGGAGACCTGGACGTGTCTGGCCCCAAGGTGGACATTGAAGGTCCAGAGGTGGACGTGGAGCTGCCTGAAGGGAAGATCAAAGGCCCCAAGTTCAAGATGCCCGAGATGCATTTTAAGACCCCCAAAATCTCCATGCCCGATGTTGACTTCAACCTCAAAGGCCCCAAACTGAAGGGAGACGTGGACGTTTCCGTTCCAAAGCTCGAGGGTGACCTGAAGGCCCCGGACCTCGACATCAAAGGCCCCAAAGTCGATGTTGATCTCCCCGATGTGGAGCTGGAAGGGCCCGAGGGGAAGATCAAAGGCCCCAAGTTCAAGATGCCCGAGATGCACATCAAGGCCCCCAAAATCTCCATGCCCGACGTCGACTTCGGCCTGAAGGGCCCCAAGGTCAAGGGGGACATCGATGTCTCTGTCCCAAAACTGGAAGGGGACCTCAAGGGCCCTGAACTGCACATCAAAGGCCCCAAAGTGGACATTGAGGCTCCCGACGTCGACATTCACGGCCCAGAAGGGAAAATGAAAATGCCCAAGTTCAAGATGCCCAAATTTGGATTTTCCGGGCCGAAAGTTGAAGGCCCCGAGGTGGATGTGAACCTCCCCGAGGCCGAGGTCAACATTTCGGGTCCCAAAGTCGACGTTTCAGTCCCTGAGCTGGAGATTGAAGGCCCTGACGCGAAACTGAAGGGCCCCAAGTTCAAGAAGCCAGAGCTGCAGTTCAACGTGCCCAAAATCTCCATGCCCGACATCGACCTGAGCCTCAAGGGCCCCAAAATGAAAGGGGACCTCGATGCTTCCCTTCCCAAGGTGGAGGGCGAGCTGAAAGGCCCCAAACTGGACATCAAGGGGCCAGAGCTGGAGCTGGAGGGGCCCAAGGTTGACCTTGAAGGAAAAGCTAAAAAATCCAGGTTTAAACTTCCCAAGTTTGGCTTTTCTGGCCCCAAAGTTCAAAGCCCCGAGGTGGATGTGAAGCTTAAGAAACCTGAGGTGGAGCTGTCTGGCCCGAAGGTTGAGGTCCAGGCTCCGGATTTGGACGTCCAGGGGAAATCCAAGGGCTCCAAATTCAAAATGCCTTTCCTGAACATTTCTTCTCCCAAAGTCTCGATGCCCGACGTGGAGCTGAACCTGAAGGGGCACAAAATGAAAGGGGAGTTTGACCTGTCCACCCCCAAACTGGAAGGGGAGCTGAAAGGTCCTGAGGTGGACATCAAGGGCCCCAAGGTCAACATCGAGGCCCCCGACGTGGACGTGCACGGCCCTGAGGGGAAAATCAAAATGCCCAAGTTCAAAATGCCCAAATTTGGGTTTAAAGGTGAGGGGCCAGAGGTGGACGTGAACCTGCCCACGGGAGAACTGGATGTGTCCGGTCCTAAAGTGGACATTGAAGGTCCAGAGCTGGACATTGAAGGGCCCGAGGGGAAGATCAAAGGACCCAAGTTCAAGATGCCCGAGATGAACATCAAAGCCCCCAAAATCTCCATGCCCGACATCGACCTGAACCTGAAGGGCCCCAAGGTCAAGGGGGACGTGGACGTGTCCCTGCCCCAGGTGGACCTGAAAGGACCCAAAGTGGACGTGGAAGTTCCCGACCTCGACGTTGAAGGTCCGAAGGGGAAAATCAAAGGCCCCAAATTTAAAATGCCCGAAATGAACATCAAAGCTCCCAACATCTCCATGCCCGACCTGGACCTCAACCTGAAAGGCCCCAAGGTCAAAGGGGGGGTGGACGTCGACCTGTCCGCACCAAAAATCGAAGGGGACCTGAGCTTGCCGGACGTCGACATCAAAGGCCCCAAGGTGGACATTGAAGGTCCAGAGCTGGACATTGAAGGGCCCGAGGGGAAGATCAAAGGCCCCAAGTTCAAGATGCCCGAGATGCACATCAAGGCCCCCAAAATCTCCATGCCCGATGTTGACTTCGGCCTGAAGGGCCCCAAGGTCAAGGGGGACATCGATATCTCTGTCCCCAAGGTGGAGGGCCCAGAACTGGACATCAAGGGCCCCAAAGTGGACATTGATGTTCCAGATGTCGACATTCATGGGCCTGAGGGAAAATTCAAGATGCCCAAATTCAAGATGCCCAAATTTGGGCTGAAGGGAGAAGGCCCCGAGGTGGACGTGAACCTCCCGACAGGAGACCTGGACGTGTCCGGCCCCAAGGTGGACATTGAAGGTCCAGAGGTGGACGTGGAGCTGCCTGAAGGGAAGATCAAAGGCCCCAAGTTCAAGATGCCCGAGATGCATTTCAAGACCCCCAAAATCTCCATGCCCGACATCGACCTGAACCTGAAGGGCCCCAAGGTCAAAGGAGATGTCGGTGTTTCCCTTCCCAAAGTGGAAGGGGAGCTGAAGGCCCCAGACCTCGACATCAAAGGCCCCAAAGTCGATGTTGATCTCCCCGATGTGGAGCTGGAAGGGCCCGAGGGGAAGATCAAAGGCCCCAAGTTCAAGATGCCCGAGATGCACATCAAGGCCCCCAAAATCTCCATGCCAGACTTTGATCTGAACCTCAAAGGCCCCAAAGTGAAGGGAGACGTGGACGTGTCACTGCCAAGTATGGAAGGTGACCTGAAAGGGCCCAAGTTGGACGTTAAAGGCCCCGAATTCGATGTTTCTGCCCCAGATGTTCAAATCGAGGGGCCCGAGGGGAAGATCAAAGGTCCCAAGTTCAAGATGCCTGAAATGAACATCAAAGCCCCCAAAATCTCCATGCCCGACATTGACCTGAACCTCAAAGGCCCCAAACTGAAGGGGGACGTGGATGTCTCTGTCCCCAAAATCGAGGGTGACCTGAAGGCCCCAGACCTCGACATCAAAGGCCCCAAAGTCGATGTTGATCTCCCCGATGTGGAGCTGGAAGGGCCCGAGGGGAAGATCAAAGGCCCCAAGTTCAAGATGCCCGAGATGCACATCAAGGCCCCCAAAATCTCCATGCCCGACGTCGACTTCGGCCTCAAAGGCCCCAAGGTCAAAGGTGATGTTGATGTCTCTGTCCCCAAGCTGGAAGGTGACCTCAAGGGCCCCGAGCTGGACATCAAAGGCCCCAAAGTGGACATTGATGTTCCAGATGTTGACATTCACGGGCCTGAGGGAAAATTCAAGATGCCCAAATTCAAGATGCCCAAATTTGGGCTGAAGGGAGAAGGCCCCGAGGTGGACGTGAACCTCCCAAAAGGAGACCTGGACATGTCTGGCCCCAAGGTGGACATTGAAGGTCCAGAGGTGGACGTGGAGCTGCCTGAAGGGAAGATCAAAGGCCCCAAGTTCAAGATGCCCGAGATGCATTTCAAGACCCCCAAAATCTCCATGCCCGACATTGACCTGAACCTGAAGGGCCCCAAGGTCAAAGGAGATGTTGATGTTTCCCTTCCCAAAGTGGAAGGGGAGCTGAAGGCCCCAGACCTCGACATCAAAGGCCCCAAAGTCGATGTTGATCTCCCCGATGTGGAGCTGGAAGGGCCCGAGGGGAAGATCAAAGGCCCCAAGTTCAAGATGCCCGAGATGCACATCAAGGCCCCCAAAATCTCCATGCCCGACGTCGACTTCGGCCTGAAGGGCCCCAAGGTCAAGGGGGACATCGATGTCTCTGTCCCCAAACTGGAAGGGGACGTCAAGGGCCCAGAGCTGGACATCAAAGGCCCCAAAGTCGACATTGAGGCGCCCGATGTCGACATTCACGGCCCAGAAGGAAAAATAAAGTTCCCCAAATTCAAGATGCCCAAATTTGGGCTGAAGGGAGAAGGCCCCGAGGTGGACGTGAACCTCCCAACCGGAAATCTGGACGTGTCCGGCCCCAAGGTGGACGTTGAGATGCCGAGTGTGGACATTGAGGGGCCGGAGGGGAAGATCAAAGGCCCCAAGTTCAAGATGCCCGAGATGCACATCAAGGCCCCCAAAATTTCCATGCCTGACCTCGACCTGAACCTGAAAGGCCCCAAGGTCAAGGGTGACGTGGACGTGTCCCTGCCCAGTGTGGAAGGGGAGCTGAAAGGTCCCGAGGTCAATGTCACCGCCCCCGACGTCTCCATTGACAGCCCCGAGGGCAAATTCAAACTGCCCAAGTTCAAGATGCCCAAGTTCTCCATGCCTGGATTCAAAGGGGATGGGGTGGACGTGGACCTGACCCTCCCCAAGGGCGACGTGTCTGTTTCGGGCCCCAGCGTGGACGTGGAGGCTCCGGAGCTGAGCGTGGACGGGAAAGTCAAAGGCCCCAAATTTTCCATGCCCGAGATGAACATCAAGGCCCCCAAAATCTCCATGCCTGACGTTGACTTCAACCTCAAAGGCCCCAAACTGAAAGGGGACGTCGATGTTTCTGTTCCCAAACTCGAGGGTGACCTGAAGGCCCCAGACCTCGACATCAAAGGCCCCAAAGTCGATGTTGATCTCCCCGATGTGGAGCTGGAAGGGCCCGAGGGGAAGATCAAAGGCCCCAAGTTCAAGATGCCCGAGATGCACATCAAGGCCCCCAAAATCTCCATGCCCGATGTTGATTTTGGCCTGAAGGGCCCCAAGGTCAAGGGGGACATCGATGTCTCTGTCCCCAAGCTGGAGGGGAACCTGCAGTGCCCAGATGTCGACCTCAAGGGCCCCAAATTGGACATTCAGGCACCAGATGTGACCCTGGAAGGGCCCAAGGTCAAGATGCCCGAAATTCACGTCAAGACCCCCAAAATCTCCATGCCCGACATTGACCTGAACCTGAAGGGCCCCAAGGTCAAAGGTGGGGCCGACCTGCACGGCCCCAAGCTCGAGGGGGGACTGAAGGGCCCTGAGATTGACATCAAAGCCCCCAAAGTCGACATCGAGGGCCCGGCGGTCGATGTTGATGGTCTGGAGGGGAAAGTGAAGGTTCCCAAAATGAAAATCCCCAAATTTGGCTTTAAAGGGGAAGGTCCCGACGTGGACGTGAGCTTACCGAAGGCCGAGGTGGATCTGTCCGGCCCCAAGGTCGATCTTGGCCTGCCAGAGGTCAACGTTGAAGGTCCAGAGGGCAAAATGAAGGGTCCTAAACTGAAAATGCCCGAAATGCACGTGAACGTCCCCAAAATCTCCATGCCCGAGATAGACTTGAACCTGAAAGGCCACAAAACCAAGGGCGGCTTCGACGTTTCCACCCCAAAGGTGGAAGGGCACCTGAAAGGGCCCGAGGTCGACCTCAAGGGCCCCGAATTCGGGGTGAAAGGCCCCGAAGTCGACATCGAATGTCCCGACCTGAGCGTCGAGGGCCCGGAGGCCAACATCAAAGTTCCCAAGTTCAAAAAATCCAAATTTGGGTTCGGGATGAAGAGCCCCAAGGCAGAGGTTTTACCTGATTTACCTGAGGCGGAGCTCAACGTGGAGTCACCTGAGGCCCACCTGTCCGGGAAGGGGAAGAAGAGCAAGTTCAAGATGCCCAAAATCCACATGAGCGGCCCCAAAGTGAAGGGCAAGAAGGGAGCGTTCGAGGTGAGCGCGGCGGGGGCCGAGCTGGACGCCGAGCTCAACGCCGCCGGCCCCGACGGCGCCATGAAATCCCCCAAAGGCAAGAAACACATGTTTGGGAAGATCAACTTCCCAGACGTGGAATTCGACCTCAAATCGCACAAATTCCGCGGGGAGGCCTCGGTCCCAAAGGTCGAGGGTGATCTGGAGGTCAAGGGTGACCTCAAGGGCCCGAGCCTCAACGTGGACATTGAAGGTCCCGACGTGAACCTGAAAAGCCCAAAATTCAAACTCCCTGGCGTCCAGGTGGGCGCGGGGGACGTGAAAATCGGGGGGGACCTGAAGGGCCCCGGGGTCGACGTTGCCGTCCCCTCGGTGGCGGCGCCGGACGTCGACATCGGCGTGAAAGGACCAAAAGTCAAAGGTGAAATTGGCGCTGCTGGAGCACAACTGGAAGGTCCCGAGGTGAAACTGGGATGGCCCAAGGGGGGAAAAGCGGGTTTGGGGCTGGAAATGCCGGACGTGAGCACGGACGTGGACGTGAAGCTCAAAGGGCCCCAAATCTCCCGGCCTGAGTTGGAGGGGAACCTGAAAGGACCAAAATTAAAGGGAGATTTGGACATTTCGGGCTCTGCCCAAGGGCCCGGCGTCACCCTGGACGCGCCCGGCCTGGCGGGGAAGGTGAAGCTGCCCACGGTCAAGGCCCCAACGCTGGAGGTCCAGGGGGGCGTCCCATGCTCCGTCCAGTCCCCGGGGGCCACCCTGGACCTCCAGGGGCCCTCGCTGGACGTGTCCGGCCCGGATTTGGATGTCAACCTGAAAGGACCAAAGTTGAAAGGAGACATCGGTGTCAAAACCCCCCAGATGTCGGCAGACGACTCCGGCTTTGAAATTTTGGGGGGCACCATCAAACTCCCGTCCCTGAAGCTGCCCCAGTTCAGCCTGTCCGGCCCCAGCGCGGACGGAGGGGACGTGGGGGTCACTCTGGAGGGCCCCCAGGTCAAGGGGGGGCTGAAGGGTTCTGGTTTGGGGCTGGAAGGTCCCGAGGTGGAGCTGAAAGGGCCGAAATTGTCCGCGCCGGACGTTGACCTGAGGCTGAAAGGACCAAATGTGGACATGGCCGGAGACATCCAAGGGCCGAAGGTCAGCGTGGAAGCTCCAGGCCTGGAAGTGTCCGGCTCGGGCTTGAACCTCAACGTGAAGGGGCCGAAGGTGAAAGGCGCGGCCGAAGCGTCGGTCAGTGCCGGCTCCGGAACCTTCCACGCCGCCGGCCCCAAAGCGTGCGGCGAGGGCCAGGTCAAAGTGTCCTTCCCCAAGCTGAGGATGCCCAAATTCGTCTTCTCGGAGCCCGAGGCCAAGGGCCGCGAGGTCGGGGTGGACGTCGACTTCCCCGGCGCCGACGCGGCCGAGCCGGAGCCGGACGAGGCCGAGGGGAGGCTGAAGAAACCCAAGCTCAAGATGCCCAAATTCAACTTCTCCAAGCAGAAAGGGCGCGGCGCCGCCAGCCCGGGCTCCCCCGAGGCGTCGGGGTCGGTGTCCGGCTCCAAGGGCGACCTGAAGAGCTCCAAGGTGAGCCTGGGCTCGGCCGAGGGCGAGCTGGAGGCCGAGGCGCCGGCGGCCAAGGGCAAGTTCTCGCTGTTCCGCGGCCGGAAGGCGCGGCCGCGCTCCTCGTCCTTCAGCGATGACCACTCGCCCGACGCCGCCGGCCGCCAGCCCAAGGGCAAATTCGGGACCTTCGGGGGCGTCGGCTCCAGGGCCAAGGGCTGCTACGAGGTCACGGCCCAGGACGGGGGGGCCCCCGAGCCCCGCCTGGCCTCGGCCGCGTCCTGCGAGGGCGTGGCCCGGGCGGAGCTGCCGGTGGCCACCAAGCGCAAGGAGTGACCACCGGGGCTGGGGGGGGGTTGTACATAGGCCTGGACAGAGCAGGGACCCCCCGTGTGTACAGAGGGGGGGAGGGGTGGGGGTCCCCCCCGGATTTTTGGGGTCCTCCCTGTGCTGAGAGCTTCGATTTTTCCTCCCCATTTTTCCTTTTTTTTTTTTTTTTTTTTTTTTTTTTTTTTTATATTTTTATTGGGGTTTGTTTCTGTCGCCCATTTTTTTTCCTCCCTCCTCCTCCCCCCCCACCCAAAAAAATATATTTTCAGTGTTTGGTTCATGGAAATTAATTTTTTTTGGTCTTTTTTTTTCCCCCTACGTTTTTAACCTTTTTTTTTTTTTTTTTTTTTTTTTTTTTTTTTTTTACTTTTTCTGGTTTTTTTACCTTTTTTTTTTTTTTTTTTTTTTTTTTTTTTCCAGGGCTGAAGGTTCTGTTGGGTCGATGAATTTACTCAAAATTTTGGGGTTTTTTTGGTTTGTGAAAGAAATAGAACCAAAACTGTGGACATTTTATTTAAATAACATCCAAAACTGTGGATTTATTAATAAAAAACTAACCAAAACCACGGATATATTCCATAAATTAACCAAACCTGTGGTTATATTCAATACATTAACCAAAGCCATGGATATATTAAAAAAATAAAGCAAAAACATGGATTTACTAAAAAAGGAACCAAATAAAATAGAATTATATTTTAAAAGCACAAAGTAAAAATGTGGATCCATTTAAAAAATCTATTCAAGAAATGAATTTTTTAAAAATTAAAGAATTAACAGAGACAAAATTGGATCTGTCAAGAAAATAAACCAAAGAAAAGGGGATCTCTCGAAAAACAAATGTAAATGGATTTATCCAAAGAAACAAACCAAAAAATACGGATTTATTTAAAAATAAACCAAAAAACCATGGATTTATTAAAAAATAAACCAAACCCATGAATTTATGTAATAAAATAAAGCAGAAGCATAGGTTTATTAATAAAAACAAACCAAAAAACGTGGATTTATTAATAAAAACAAACCAAAAACCCGCAGCTCTGACCTCTGAAACTGAGACGTGTCCCCGGAGCTGGGGCAGTTTAATCCGCGGGGATCGAATGTCCCAGAGGAGCCGGAGCCGCTCCCGAGTTCTCCCCAGTTTCATTTTTTGGGCTGTTTTTTGTTGTATTTGTTACATTCTTTGTATTATAGTTTGATAAAGGAACCCGTTCCTGTCTCGTTTAGCCCCAAAATTCAAAGGTGCGTTGGGCGTCCGGGATAAAGTTTTGTTTATGAGGATTTTTGGGGGAAGTTTAAATAAATTAAAAAAAAAAAAAAAATCCCCAGAAAATAGAAACCTGTTTCCTTTGCAGCACTTTAACGGCGAATTAACGGGAGAAAAACCAGGGTGGAAAATGCAAATAAAAAACGTTTATTAACCGCGAGTCTGGTGCATTTGGGGTTTTTTTTAAAGCTCAAATTTGGGGTTTTCTGCTCAAATCGGATTTCGGGGTGACGACTCTCCTCCCTCCAAAAAATTTGGGGTCTTGTCCTCCCTCCCCCACCATCTCAAATTTCAGATCTCCACCCCCACCACGGCCTTTTCCTCCCCCAAATTTGGGGTTTCCCCTCCTAACGTTGCCCCTCCAGGTCCTTTTTGCCCCCCCTCGGGGGTTTCCGCCCCTCCCCCTCCCCAAAAATCCCCCCATTCTGGTCCTCCCGCCCGCCAGGGGGCGCTGCTGCGCATCCCCGCCCATTTTAGGGAGCGGAGAGCGCAGAATGGCGGACCGGAAGTCGGTCTTGTTGTCCTGATGCATCATGGGAGTTGTAGTCTAGTGAAGGAGCAGGGGTTCCGGTCACGTGTTGTGGTGCACTCTGGGAACTGCAGTTCCAAATTGAAGGCGGAAGCAGCCGTGTGTTGGCGGCCATGTTGCTCCCGATGCACTCTGGGAGTTGTGGTTTTTTTAATGAGGGCTGGGCTGGGCCGTGCTGGTGCCCAGTGCATGCTGGGAGCTGTAGTTTGCTACGATAACCCGGCGGGGTCTCCGCCTCACGCCCTGGGGGTTACTGGTCTGTACTGGGCCTTACTGGTCTGTACTGGTGGCAGCTGCTCACCCCGCCCTGCCCCACCCCATGACATCACCCACACAGAGGCTTTATGGGTAGGCGGCCATCTTTACTGAGGGAGGGTCACCCCCCTGTCCAGGGGGTCCGGGTGTCCATGGAGGATGCCCAGGTGTCCCCAAATGTCCATGGAGGGTCTCCAGGTGTCCCCAGGTGTCCCAGGTGTGTCCCAGCTGTGTCAGGTGTCCCCAGGGGCTCCCGGCAGGTCCTTCCAGTGTCCATTGGGGGTTGCCAGCTGTGCCCAGATGTGTCTCAGCTGTCCCAGGTGTGTCCCAGCTGTGTCCCAGCTGTCCCAGGTATGTCCCAGGTGTGTCTCAGCTCTCCCAGGTGTGTCCCAGCTGTTCAGCAGCGCCGGGCTGATCCCGGGTATTTCTCCCTCAGCTCTGCCCGGAACTGGCGGAACCGGTGCCGGTTCTGGCCCAGCTCGGCCTCGCGGCTCCCATGGAACCCCCCGGGCTCCTTGAAGCCCCGGTGGGCGACGAAGGCGCCGTCCAGGACCACGAACCGGAACCCAGCCACGTGCAGCTCGCAGGCCTGGGGGGAGAGGCCACACTGAGACCCCCAAAGCACCCAGGGGCCCCCCAAAACACCCAGGGACCCCCCAAAGACCCCAGGGATCCCCCAAAACACCCAGGGACCCCCCAAAACACCCAGGCCCCCCAGATCCCCTATACCAACCCTATACCACCCCCAGAGCCCCCAGAACTTCAACCACTATCCCCATGACCACCATGGCCACCAGGAGCACCCCACGGCCACCATGACCACCCCACGGCCACCATGACCACCCCATGGCCACCATGACCACCCCACGGCCACCAGGAGCACCCCATGGCCACCAGGAGCACCCCACGGTCACCATGACCACCCCACGGCCACCATGACCACCCCACGGCCACCAGGAGCACCCCATGGCCACCAGGAGCACCCCATGGCCACAATGACCACCCCACGGCCACCAGGAGCACCCCATGGCCACCAGGAGCACCCCATGGCCATAATGACCACCCCATGGCCACTAGGAGCACCCCATGGCCACCATGACCACCCCATGGCCACCAGGAGCACCCCATGGCCATAATGACCACCCCATGGCCACCATGACCACCCCAAGCCCCCTCGCCCCCCACCTGGCTGATGCGGTTGAAGCCGTACTGCAGGAACCTCTCGTCGAAGGGGGGGACCCCTCGGGCGGGGGCCACGAAAAACGGCTCCCAGGGGTCCCTCCAGGGCACCTCGTAGGCCACGCGCAGCCGGGGGGGCGGCGGCAGCGCCCCCCAGCGCCCGAAATCGGTGGGGGCCTGGCAGCGGGGGCACAGCGCCCCGTAGAACGGGCGAGCCGCCCCCCGGGCCCAGAGGCGCAGCAGCTCCGGCTTGGAGCGCGGCAGGGGCAGCCCGAGCGCACCTCGAAGGCGGGGAGCACGAACAGGAGCCGGGCCCAGGGGGGCTCGGGGGGCAGGGGGCTGCGCGGGGGGCGGGGGTCACTCTGGGAGCTGGGGTCACTCAGGGTGTTGGGGTCACTCTGGGAGTTGGGGTCACTCAGAGCTTTGGGGTCACTCTGGGAGCTGGGGTCACTCAGGGTGTTGGGGTCACTCTGGGAGTTGGGGTCACTCTGGGAGCTGGGGTCACTCAGGGTGTTGGGGTCACTCAGGGTGTTGGGGTCACTCAGAGCTTTGCGGTCACTCTGGGAGTTGGGGTCACCCCGAGAATTGGGGTCACTCAGAGCTTTGGGGTCACTCAGGACCTTGTGGTCACTCAGCTCCTGGAGACCCCTGGGGACCTCGATGGCGTTGGGGACACCGGGGTCACTCAACCCATGGGCACCCCCAAAACTTCTGGGGACCCCCAAGGTTTTGGTGGCCCCCAGGCCACCGGGACCCCCCAAAGCTTTTGGCTCCCCCAAATCCCCTCGAGACCCCAAATTCTCCTGAATATCAAAAGTTTTGGGGTTCCCCAAATCCCTCTGAGCCCTCAAAGCTTTGGGGTCCCCCAGCCCCCCCTGTCCCCCCCAGTTTTTGGGGTGCAATCCCCCGCCCCGCAGCAGCTCCAGGAACCCCTCCCGCAGCCCCGGGCTGGGCACCACGTCCGCGTCCACCATCAGCACGAAACGCTCCCCAAATTTGGGTGGGGGTCCCGCCCCGAGCGCTCCCCCGGCCGCCCCCTCCCAGGCCACGTTCCTGAGCAGATTCCCGGGGTACGGCACCCCCAAACTGTAACTGGGGGGGTCGCTGCCCGCCAGCCTGGCCAGAGCCCCCCGGCACCCCCCGGAATTTTGGGGTGCCCGCGGCGGGTCCGGGATTTTGGGGGGGGGTCCCGCCGCCCCCAGCACCACGTGCAGCCTCAGGCGGCCCCGCAAACCCCGGCAGGGCCCCCCCAAAATGGCCAAAAGCTCCTCCAGCCCCTCCCGGGGCTCCCCAAAAACCGCCAGGGCCAGGGGGCCCCCCCAGGGCCCCCCCAGCGCCAGCGCCGCTCGCCCGGGGCTGCCGTGGGTGGCCAGGACCAGCTCGGGCCGGGGGGCGCGGGCCCAGCCTGGGGGGGACCCCAAAACGTCCCGGTACACCCGGAACACCCCCGAGGCGTCCAGAACCCCCCGGGGGGGGCGGCGGGGCCGGGGGGGGCGCGGGGGGGGCAGCGCCCGCAGGTAAAGGGTCTGGAGCAGAGCCAGAGCCCCCAAAAACCAGGCGCAGCCCCCCAAAAACCGGGCCCGGGCCATGGCGGGGACTGGGGGCACTGGGGGGGGACTGGGATAAACTGGGGGGAATAGGGGGGGACTGCGGGGGACTGGGGGGGACTGCGAGCTAATGGGGGTGACTGGGAGGGGTCGCAGGGCTGTACTGGGAGGGGGCCGGGGGATACTGGGGGTCACTGGGAGGATTTTGGGGGTCGCTCGGGCCGGCGCGGGGCTGTGAGCAGTCCGGCATGCTGGGACCAGTTTGGGGTCGCTGGTCCCAGTTTGAGGGGTTGGGAAGAGGGGCTGGACCCAGTTCCGGGGGGATCCGGACCAGTTTGGGGTGACTGGGACCAGTTGGGGGTCACTGGGACCAGCCCGGGACTCACCGCGCTGCGTCGGCGCCGGGAGGAGCTGCGCATGCGCGAGGTGGAGGGGGCGTGACCTCGCACAGAGGGGCGGGGTTATGCAAATGAGGCAACGCCGCTTCCATGGGCGGGGTTTGAGCGCTCGGGGCGGGGTTTGAGCTCTCGGGGCGGGGTTTGAGTGCTCGGGGCGGGGTTTGAGTGCTCGGGGCGGGGTTTGAGCTCTCGGGGCGGGGTTTGAGTGCTCGGGGCGGGGCCTGAAGCCCCGCGACCCCCAAATTCCCCAAATTCCCGCGTCCCCTCAAATCCCGGATCATTCCTGGGACCCTCCCCAACAACCCCGCGGCTCCCCCAAATTTCTGCGCCCCCCCAAATTCCTGAGTCCTCCCCAAATTCCTTCCTCCGCCCCCACCCCAAAACCCTGGGTCCTTCCCCAGCTCTGCCCCCTCCCAAATTCCCCAAATTTCCTTGAGAAGGAGCTGCCGCAGGCACGGGGACCATGGGGGACACTTTTATTGTCGGGGGACATCGGGGACATCGGGGGCGCTGGGGACACCGGGGACATTGGGGACACCGGGGACATTGGGGACATCGCGCTGCGACGGTCTCGGGCTGGGGAGGGGGGTCTTGGGGACATCGGGGGCGTTGGGGACAGTGGGGACATCAGGCCAGGATGTCCCTTGGAGGGTGTTGGGGACACTGGGGACACCGAGCCACATTGTGCCTCAGCCCCGGGGCTCGGAGACATCCTCGGGGACACTGGGGACATCAAGCCACATCGTGCCTCGGTCCCCCGCGTTTGGGGACATTGAGGGTGACACCCACGGGGGGAGAGAGGGGCAGGGGACACAATTTTGGGGTGGGGACTCTGCCAAAAACGCAGAGCCCGAGGCGGGGGAGGTGACAGGGCCGAGGTGGGTGACAAGGGACAAGGACACTCCGGGCTCGGGGTGGGGGGGGATGGGGGGGCCACAGGCTCCTACAGGGGGATCCAAACCCCCACCCCAGCGACCCAAAAAAATTTTGGCGGCGGGTCCTGGAGCGGGGGAGGGGACACGGGGGACACGAGGGACGGTCCCCAGGCGTCCGGGCTGGGGGAGGGGGGGGCCACCAGCCCCCCCCCAATTACCTTAGAGACTCGTTACGAGTTAAATTAGCACGAGCGGCCCCGGGGGGCGGCGGGGGGCTTGGCCGGGCCGGGGGGCGCTGGCCCGGGCCGGGGTGACAATGACAATATGCCATACTGGGGGCAAGTCGCGTCACAGACTTAGTTCAGAACGACGGGGCGCGCTGGCTTCCGGCTGCGGGGACAGAGGGGACACACGGCTCAGGGACGGCGTGAGAACCGCCCCGAAAACCGCACAGAAACACCCCGAAACCGCCCCAAAACCCGCACAGAAACACCCCAAAACCGCCCCGAAAACCGCCCCGAAATCACCCCAAAACCGCCCCAAACACCGCACAGAAATACCCCAAAACCCCCCAAAACCCGCACAGAAACACCCCAAAACCGCCCCGAAAACCGCCCCGAAATCACCCCAAAACCGCCCCAAACACCGCACAGAAATACCCCCAAACCGCGCCCCAAAACCGCCCCGGAATCACCCCAAAACCAGCCTGAAATCACCCCAAAATCACCCCAAAAATCCCCCAATAACCCACAACCCCCCAATAACCCCCTAAACCGCCCCCTAGCCCCCCAAAATCACCCCAAAACCCCCCAAAATACCCCCCAAACGTCCCAATAACCCCACAACCTGCCCAAAACCCCCCAAGCCCCCCCAAGCCCCCCCAGGCCCCCCACCTTTGCGGAAGGCGTCCTGGAGCCGGCTCTGGGGGAGTTGATACAACTCAGCGAAGGGGTCGCGGGGCGACCGGGGGGGCGGGGGGAGCGGCCGGGGGGCGCGGGGTCCGGCGGGGACCCCGGCCGGCGATGGCCGCCAGCCCCTGCAGCAGCCGGCGCAGGGCGGGGCCGGCGGGGGCGCGGGGGCGGCGGGGACGTCTCGGGGTCAGCAGCGACCTGGGGGACCCCGGGACCCCCTGGCTCTCGGGGCTCGGCGGGAGCTTCTCGGGGCGGCCTCGGGGCTCGGGGGCCCGAAGGGGAAGGGGGCGCCTGGCGGGGGTGTAGGGGGTCCAGGTCTCGGCGCCCCCGGGGGTCTCGGGGACCCCAGCCCGAGGCGGACCAGCCCCAGGGGGGCCAGGGGGCGGCCAGGCCCAGGGAGGGGTCGGCCAGCGAGGGGTCAGCGGCCACGGCCGGCCCCAGGCCGCCGGCCCCAGCGCGCGCCCACGGCGAAGGCCAGCGCTGACCCGGCCCGGGGCTCCGGCCGCTCGGCCGCTCCCGGCCAGGCCGGGCGCTGACCTCCGAGCCCAGGCCCAGCGCGGCCGTGGCCGAGCCAGCCCAATGTCCAGCTCGGGCCCCAGCGCCAGGCCCAGCCCGGCGCCGCCCACGGTCAGTCCCAGTTCGGCCGCTGGCCCGCGCCCACGCCGGCCCCGACGGTCACTCCGATGTCCGGCTGGCCCAGCCCCAGCCCGATGCTGGCCCGGACGGCGCCGCCGGCCAGGCCGGGCCCGAGGCTGGCGCCGATGCTGAGGGCCACGCCCGGCCCGAGCCCGGCGGCCACTTCGCCGCGCCCAGCTCGCCGAGGTCAGCGCGGCCCGCCCGCCATGCCCAGGCCAACGTCCACTCTGATGCCGCCCCACGCCGAGGCTGACGCCAGCGTCCGAGCCCAGGCCGTGGCCAACGGCGTCGCCGAGAGCGTGGCCAACGTTCGGGGCAACGCCAGCACTGAGCCCAGGGTCAACGGTGGCCGCAGTGGTGGCTCCCAGGCTGTGTCCAATGGTGGCCCCAAGGCCGTGGTCAATGGAGGCCGCAGTGGTGGCTCCCAGGCTGTGTCCAATGGTGGCCCCAAGGCTGGGGTCAATGGTGGCCGCAGTGGTGGCTCCCAGGCTGTGTCCGATGCCGGCCCCCAGGCCAGGCTCCACGCCGCTGCCCAGGGCAGCTCCCAGGCCGTGTCCAAGGGTGGATCCAAGGCCAGCATCCACGGTGGCCGCAGTGGTGGCTCCCAAGCTGTGCCCAATGGTGGCCCCAAGGCCAGGGTCAATAGTGGCCGCAGTGGTGGCTCCCAGGCCAGGGTCAATAGTGGCCGCAGCGTTGGCTCCTAAGCCGTGCCCAATGCCAGTCCCAAGTCCAGGATCCGCAGTGGCCGCAGTGGTGGCTCCCAGCCCGTGTCCCATGGTGGCCCCAAGGTCGGGGTCAATGGTGGCCGCAGTGGTGGCTCCCAGGCCAGGGTCAATGGTGGCCACAGCGTTTCCTCCCAGGCCATGTCCGATGCCAGTCCCAAGGCCAGGATCTGCAGTGGCCGCAGTGGTGGTTCCCAGGCCGTGTCCGAGGCCGTGTCCAGCGCTGTGTCCGAGGCCGTGTCCAGCGCTGACCGCCAGCCCCAGCCCGGCGCCTCCGTCGCTGCCCAGGCCGAGCTCCAGGCCGAGGTCGCCGCCGGGGAAGTCGAGGCCGGGCCCGAAGGGCTCCGGGGGTCCCGGGGGGGCTTCGGCCGCCAGCTGCTGCCGCAGGCACCAGGCCTCGGCCTCGCTGCGGGGACACGGTGGTCAGTGTGGCCGCGGCCACCGGCTGAGCCCGGCGCTGACCGCTGACCGCTGACCGCGGGCGGAGAGCACTGACCTGATGATGAAGTTGTGGGCGAGCAGGGCCGGCCCCTCCGGCCGCAGGCGGGCGTAGACCCAGGTCCAGCCCAGGCCGTCCTTGCGCTGCAGCCGCGTCACCAACTCGGCCCGAGCGTCCGGCCCTGCGGCCGCTGCGGGGACAGGGGATGGTCAGCGGGGATGGTCAGGGGCCATGGGGGACAGTGAACGGTCAGCGGGGCCATGGGGGACAGGGGATGGTCAGTGGGGCTGTGGGGACAGGGAGACATCAGGTGGGGTGAGGTCACTGAAGGGTTTGGGGACATGGGGACACCAAGGGGGACGTGGCATCGCCGGGGCCTTGCAGGATCCGGGGGGGACGTGTGGGGACACTGAGGGGACAAAGTGACAGCAGGGGGACACCCAGCATGATGGGGGACGCCTGGAAGGGATGCCAGGAGTGGCAGGGAGGGGATGGGGACACCCAGGGGACACTCAGGGGACACTGGGGACACCCAGGGGACACCCAGGGGACACTGACCGAGGCGCAGGTGCTGGCGGGCCACGTGGCCGAGGTCCTCAGGGTGCAGCAGGCGGTACCAGGAGCGGCCCAGCAGCTCGGCCCGGCCGTAGCCCAGGTGCACCAGGACACTGCTGGACAAGAGCTCGGGGTCACCTGTGCGCCCAGCCAGGGTCACTCCGGACACCCAGGGTCACTCGGGACACGCAGGGTCACTCGGGACACGCAGGGTCACTCCGGACACCCAGGGTCACTCGGGACACGCAGGGTCACTCGGGACACGCAGGGTCACTCCGGACACCGGCCGCCCCCACCTGTCGGAGATGTCCAGCAGGGCGAGGTCGCGGGCGTGGCGGCTCTGGAAGGCCGGCAGCAGGAGGCAGTCGGGGCAGGGCCAGGGCGGGGGGTCCAGGGGGGCACAGAAGGCCACGAAGAGCGCGGGGGCGGCGCCGGGGGGCCCGGGGGGCTCCTGGAAGCGCCCCCGCAGCAGCACCAGCTTGCGGCCGGCGCTGGGGCGGCGCGAGGCTCGGGACGTGGTGAACCGGCAGCGGAACAGGCGCTCTGGGGACGGGGGCGGGTCACCATGGGCGGCTGCCCGGCCCTCTGTCCATCCCTCTGTCCTGCTGTCCATCCCTCTGTCCAGCTGTCCATCCCTCTTGTCCATCTCTCCTGTCCACTCCTCTGTCCTGCTGTCCATCCCTCCATCCCTTTGTCCTTCCCTTCCTCCCTCTCCCCATCACCTCCAAGCCCCCAAACCCCCCCAGAATCTCAAAACCCCCAGACCTCCCGGACCCTTCCGGACCCCCCGGACCCCCCGGACCCCCCGGACCCCCCGGACCCCCACCCACCTGCCTGGGGGGGCCCGGGCAGGCTCAGCTGGTGCCGCACCAGGGGGTGATCGGCGGGGTCCAGCAGGTCGTAGATGCTGTCCCCTTGTGCCACCAGATCCACCTGGGAGGGCAGGGAGGGAGGTCGGGGTGAGCCCCCGGCACCCCCGGGACCCCCAGCGCCCCCCGGGACCCCCAGCGCCCCTCAGACCCCCGGTGCTCACCATGGAGTGCCCCAGGTGCTGGGCCACGTTGTCCCCAGTCCCTGTCCCATCCCTGTCCCATCCCTGTCCCTGTCCCAGTCCCTGTCCCGGGTCACCGATCCCTGATCCCGGTCCCCGATCCCGGTCCCTGATCCCAGTCCCTGTCACCGATCCCGGTCCCTGTAATCAATCCCCGATCCCGGTCCCAGTCTCCGGTCCCCGTCCCGCTGCCCCGCCCGGTCCCCGCCGCTCTCCGCGGTGCTGAACGGGAACCTCCCGCCGCTCTCCGCGGTGCTGAACGGCCCCGGTGCCGGTCCTTGTCCTGTCCCTCTCCTGTCCCCCTCCCTGTCCCCGTCCCTGTCCCCGTCCCTGCCTGACGCCCGTGGCTGCTGCCAGCCCCGTGTCATTCCCCGGTCTCATCCCGGTGCCGTTCCCCGCTCAATCCTCGGACCCCGATCCCATCCCGGTCCTGTTCTCCGGTCCCCGCTGTCATCTCCGTTCCATCCCTGCTGCATCCCCGCTTCCCGGTCCCGCTCCCCGCTCAATCCCCGGTCCCGGTCCCATCCCGATGCTGTTCCCTGCTCCCCCCGCTCGATCCTCGCTCCCGGTCCCCGGTCCCATCCCCGCTCCCGTTCCCGTCCCGGTCCCGCTCGCACCTGGCCGCAGGCAGGCTCCCTTGCGGGTGTAGATGCAGGCCAGGGCCATGACGTGCAGGTAGGAGAGGCGCGGCCGGTCGCCGTCGGGCAGCGGGAGGAGGTCGCGCAGGGCGCGGATCTGCGCGTTGATCTGGTCCCGCCGCGCCTTGGAGGCGCCTTTGGTGGAGCGGAGCATCCTCCGCCCGCCCGGGCCCGGCCCCGCCGCTTTATGCGGGCCCGCGCCCGCGTCAGCGCCGCGTCACCGGCCCCGCGCCGCCCCGAAACCGGGGGACCTGGGGGGCCGGGGACACGCGGGGGGACGCGGCGGGCGCGTCACCGGTGACGCTGACGCACGAGGGAGGGAGGAGGGAGGGAGGGAGGGGGATCGAACCGAAATTGGAGATGGAGAGGGGAGAGGGGCGGGGCTGGGGGAGGGGAGAGGGGAGAGGGGGACCCGCCCCGAGGGGGGGAGAGGGGGTGGGGGGAGAGGGGAGTCAGTGAGGGGTCAGGGGAGGGAGGGAGAGGGGGAGAGGGTCAATGGAGGGATGGAGTGGTCAGCGAGGGGATGGAGGAGCCAACGGGGGCTCAGCGGGGAGATGGAGTCAATGGACGGAGGGAGGGAGAGGGTCAGTGGGGGATGGAGCGGTCAGTGGGGGATGGAGGAGGCGATGAGGGGTCAGCGGGGAGATGGAGGAGCCGAGGGATGCAGGGAAAGAGGGAGAGGGTCAGTGAGGGACGGAGTGGTCAGTGAGGGATGGAGGGGCCGAGGGATGGAGGGAGAGGGTCCAGAGATGGCGAGCGGGCACCCTGGGGGTCAGCGTGGCCAGAGAGGGGTGGGAGTGACCACAGGGGTCTCGGAGTGACCATGGGGAGACTGGAGTGACCTCTGGTGGTATCAGAGTGACCAGGGGGACAGGAGTGACCACAGGATGGTCGCAGTGACCACAGGGGGTCTGGAGTGACCACGGGGAGACTGGAGTGACCACTGGTGGTATCAGAGTGACCAGGGGGACTGGAGTGACCACAGAGGGTCTGGAGTGACCACCAGTGGTATCAGAGTGACCACAGGGGGTCTGGAGTGACCACTGGTGGTATCAGAGTGACCAGGGGGACTGGAGTGACCACAGCGAGGGTCAGCGCGGCCGGAGGGACCCCAGGACTAGCGGGGGGGGGCGGCCCCTCCCCCCCCCCGGCCTTTGGGAACCCCCTCTCCCCTCCCCCTCCCCGTCCCTCCCCCCTCGCGCGGCGCCCCCGGATTTGGCTCCGCCCCCCGCCCCTCCCCCGCGGCTCCACCGCTGCCAAATTTGGGAGCCGAAGCCGCGGAGCCAAAAATAGCGCGGGGAGCCCAAAAATAGCGCGGGGGGGGGGCGGGGCCGCGCCGAGCGGGGCCGGGGGGGGGGGAACCGGGACCCCCCGGGAGGATTTTGGGGAGGGGGGGAGGGGGATTTGGGGAGAGGGGTTTGGGGGAGACCCCGGGCCCCACCCCCCCGAAATTTGGGTGCCCCTCGCCCCCCCGGAGGTCTCGGGACCCTCCGCACCCCCCCCCCAAAAGTTAAGGGGGGATCTCCGGGACCCCCCCCCAAATTCCCGGGTCCCTTTCCCGAATTTTCGAGCCCCTCCCCAAATTCCTGCGCGCCCCCCCCATCCCCAAATCCTCCCCTCCCCCAATTCCCGCGGGTCTCCCCAAATTCCCGGGGATCCCCCCCCGCCCCCCCCGCGGGGTTTCCATGGCAACGGCGGCGCCGCAGCGATGGGGGAGGGGGAGGATGAGGAGGAACGAGGGGAGGAGGAGGAGGAGGATGAGGAGGGGGCTGGAAAGGGGCTGAGGATGAGGAGGGAGAGGGGACAAAGATGAGGAAGATGAAGATGAGGAGGGATGGGGGAGGATGAAGAAGGATGGAGGAAGAAGAGAAGGAAGGATGGAGGAGGAAGAAGATGAAGATGAAGGAGAGGACGAGGAACGAGGGGAGGAAGATGAGGATGAACAGGGATGGAGGAGCAAGATGAAGAAAGGGCTGGAAAGGGGCTGAGGATGAGGAGGGAGGGGGGATGAAGATGAGAAAAATGAGGATGAAGGATGGAGGAGGAAGAAGAGGAGGATGAAGGAGAGGATGAAGATGAAGAAGGATGGAGAAGGAAGATGAGGATGAAGGAGAGGATGAAGATGAAGAAGGATGGAGAAGGAAAATGATGAGGAGGATAAGGAAGGGTGGAAGAGGAAGATGAAGGAGGACGAGGAAGGAGCTGAGGATGAGGAAGGAGAGGATGAGGATGAAGAGGGATGGAGGAAGATGAGGGATGGAGGAGGAGGAAGATGAAGCAGATGAGGATGAGGAAGGAGCTGAGGATGAGGATGAAGGCCCAAACAACTCCCCCCTCCCCAAAAATGACCGACCCTCCCCAAAAAAGAGACCCCACACCCCCCCGACATTTGGGCCCCCCCCATTCCCAAATGCGGGTCTGTGGGAGGGGCTCTCTTTATTTGGGGGCCGCTGGGGGTCCCCCCGAGGGTTTTTGGGGTGTTTTTGGGAGGGGGGAGGGGTCACTTCTTCTTGGCCGCCCCCTCCTCATCCTCCTGCCCCTCCGGGGGGGCTGCGGCCGCCTCGAGCTCCCGGCGGCGGCGCTGGACATCGGCCACGGCCTGGGGGGTCAGCCTGGGGGGGGGGGGTCAGGGGTCAGCCTGGGGGGGAGGGGTCAGCCTGGACATCGGCCACGGCCTGGGGGGTCAGCCTGGGGGGAGGGGCCAGCCTGGGGGTCAGGGGGTTCGGGGGATCAGGGTCTGGGTGTTTGGGGCTGGGTTTTGGGGTGTCAGGGGCTGTTTTGGGGCTGTTTTTGGGGGGATCTTGGTCAGTCTTTGGGCAGGTCAGGGTCAGCTTTGAAGGTCTCAAGGTCAGTTTTTGAGGGGCTATTTTTGGGGAATGAGGGGTCGGTTTTCGGGGTCCCAGGTCAGTTTTGGGGGTCCCAGGGTCAGGTTCGGGGGTATCAGGGTCAGGTTCGGGGGGTATCAGGGTCAGGTTTGGGGGTCCCAGGGCCAGTTTTGGGTATCTCAGGGTCAGGTTCGGGGGTCCCAGGGTCAGGTTCGGGGGTCCCAGGGTCAGGTTTGGGTATCTCAGGGTCAGGTTTGGGGGTCCCAGGGCCAGTTTTGGGTATCTCAGGGTCAGGTTCGGGGTCCCAGGGTCAGGTTTGGGTATCTCAGGGTCGGTTTGGGTCAGTTTCGGGGGTCCCAGGGCCAGGTTCGGGGTCAGCTCCGCGCTCTCTCCCACCTGGGCACCACGAGCAGGCCGAGGCTGCGGGCAGAGCCCACCAGGGACCCCACGAGGGCGGGCAGGGGCGTCCCCCGGGTGCTCACGGCCGGGTCCCGCTGCTTGGCCACGGCCACCTCGAACAGCTGCGCCAGGGACACCACCCCGGCCGGCTCGTGGCCTGGGGGCGGCGGTCAGCCACCCCAAAACACCCCAGAACCCCCCTCACAACCCCCCACTCCCTCAGGAACCCCCACAATTCCCTTAAGGCCCACAAATGCCCCCTCAGAATCTCCCCAAAATCCCCCCAGGACCCTTCAAACGCCCCCCCAGCACCTGAGAACCCCCTGAGGACCCCAAGATGCCAAATCCCCCCTCACAATCCCCAAATTCCGCCTCAGGACTCCCCCAGCCCCCCCAGAAACCCCCAAAGTCCCCCCCAGGACCCCCAAAATCCCGCCCTGACCAGGTCTGCCCGATCCTTTTTCCACTCCGGCCACGGCCTTGAGGAAGTAGGAGGTGGGGGGGGTCCCGATGCTCAGCGAGTAGGTGCGGTCAGGCTGGGGGGGCACGGGGGGGTCACTGAGGCCCAGGGGGGTCACTCAGGGGTCACTGACAGGGTGGGGGGGGGGGTCCCGGTGCTCCCCCCACTCACATGCACGAGCAGCCGGACCCTCAGCGGGACCCCGGGTTTGATGTCCCGGGTGCGCTCGTTGAAATCTTTGCAGAAGGCGGCGATGGAGACCCCGCGCTGAGGAAACACCGGGGAAGGGCTCGGGCCGGGCCTGGGGAGCACCGGGACACCCCGAAACCCTTCCCGTTCCCCCCTGAACTCGCCGCACCTGCCCCAGCACCGGCCCCAGCGGCGGCCCCGGCGCGGCCCCTCCGGCCGGGATCAGGATCCGCACGGGCCGCGGCGGCGCCGCCGGGCCGGACCGGCCCCCCGCCGCCGCCCGCACCGAGCGCGCCGAGCGCGCCGCCCGCGACATGGCGGCCGCTCCGTGAGACACCGGCGGTCACGTGGGACGGGCGGCCCCGCGGAGCCAATGAGAGGCGCGGAAGGGAGGGGCGGGGCCGAGGGGAGCCAATGGGAGAGCGGAGGAGGCGGGGCTAAAGGGGGGCGGGGAAAGCGTGCGGAGAGGAGGTGCGTCCCTAAAAATGGGCGCGAAAAGCTCCTGAGGGGGCGTGGCCTTAGGGCGGAGGGGGCGGGGCTTGGGAAAACCGGGGGATTCCCTTCCCTCCCCCACCCGAGGGATTCCCCCGGGGGTTCCCTCCCCTCCCCCACCCGAGGGATTCCCCCGGGGGTTCCCTTCCCTCCCCCACCCCCAGCCTCACCTGGGGGCTCCCGGCGGAGCGCGGAGGGGCGGGAGGGGCAGTCGGGGGAGGGGAACGGGGTGGGGGGAGGGGTCGGAGGGGAGGCAAGGGGGGGTCAGGGCCCCTCCCCTCCCCCCTCGCCGCCCCCTCCCTCTCCCCGGCCCCTCGCCCGCTCCCGCAGCCGCCTCAGAACCTCCTCGGGGGACCCCGCCCTGGCCGGAGGTCAAAGGTCACGGGGGGGAGGGGAGGAGACCCCCAGGCCCCTCCCCCTCCCTGAATGTCCCCAAGAATCCCCCAGACCCCAAAAACACCCCCAGACCCCCCCAAAATCCCCTTTAACCCCCCCAGACCCCTGAAACCCCTCGGGACCCCCCCCCAAACCCTCTTGGGGACCCCCAAATTCCCCCTGTGACCCCCAGAATGTCCCCCAGGCCCCAAAGGACCCCTCAGAGCCCCCCCAAAAATCCCTTTTAACCCATTCATACCCCCCAATCCCCCTAACCCCCCAACTCCCTTTGAACCCCCCAAAACCCCTCCCAGCCCCCCCCAGTCCCCCGGACCCCCCGGACCCCACCGGCTCCGGGCTCTCTCGTAGGCCGCGCGCAGCTCCCGGTCCTGCCGGTCCAGGAAGGCGGCGTGAGCCCCGGCCACGTACCTGGGGGACAAAATCGGGGTGGGGGGGGCAAATGCACCCCCAAATCCAGGGAATACACCCCAGAATCCAGGGGAATGCACCCCAAAATCCGGGGGAATGCACCCCAAAATGCAGGGGAATACATCCCAGAATCCAGGGGAATGCACCCCAAAATCCGGGGTAATGCACCCCAAAATGCACCCCCAAATCCAGGGGAATACATCCCAGAATCCACCCCAAAATCCAGAGCAATCCACCCCAAAATCCACGGGAATCCAACCCTGAATCCAGGGGAATACATCCCAGAATTCACCCCAAATCCAGGGGAATACATCCCAGAATCTACAGGAATGCACCCCAAAATCTGGGGGAATGCACCCCAAAATGCACCCCCAAATCCAGGGGAATACATCCCAGAATCTACCCCAAATCCAGGGGAATCCCTCTAACTCCACCCCATTTTTGGACGCCCATCCCAATTTTTGACCCCCCACCCCCAATTTTTGACCCCCCAGCCCCATTTCGGGGTCCCACCTGTAGGCCAGGGCGTGGGCCAGCCCCCCCAGGGCCATGAGCAGCAGCAGCACCCCCAGGATTTGGCGGGGGGGTCTCCTGGGGGGGGTCTGGGGGGGCCGGAACTGCTCCCAGTACCGCTGGTTCTGATCCCAGTTCCGCTGGTTCTGCTCCCAGCTCCGCTGGTTCTGATCCCAGTTCCGCCGGTTCTGCTCCCAGCTCCGCCGGTTCTGATCCCCACTGGGACGGGCACGGGGGGACACGGCACCCATGGGACCCCCAGGGCCCCCCAAAACACCTTGGGACCCCCGAGACCTCCCCTCTCACGCCCTAAAAACCCCCCAAAACCCTCCCAAGCCCCTATGGGACCCCTCAGGGAACCCCCAAAATCCTCAGGGATCCCCGAGACCCCCTGTCTCACCACCCAGGACCCCCAAAACCCCCCCAGTACCCCCAGAATTCCCCCAGAACCCCCCCCAGGACCCCCCCCAAACCCCTTGGGACGCCCGAGACCCCCCCACCCACCCTCCAGGACCCCCCCCAGGTCCCCCCCAAAATCCCCAGGGACCCCTCCCCATCCCCCCCAAGCCCATCCCCGTTACCTGGGGGGGGTCCCTGGGGATTTTGGGGGTGTCCCGGGGGGGTCCCGGGGGGCGCTCAGGGCAGCGTAGGCCTCGGCCAGGAGCAGGAACCGCCCGTGGCGGGAGGGGTCCGAGGGGTCCCCGTCGGGGTGAACCTGGGGGGTGGGCACAGGGCGGGGAGGGGCCCCAAAAATCAGGACACGCCCCCGGAGACCTGGGGAACCCCCCCGGGAAATTTGGGGTTCGGGGGAGGGGGGGAAAGGGGGCGGGAGGGGTCGCCAAAATACCGGGACACCCCCCCTTGGCGAGACACTTGGTACGGCCCGG
This sequence comes from Muscicapa striata striata, assembly GCA_030060385.1. Taxonomy (NCBI): domain Eukaryota; kingdom Metazoa; phylum Chordata; class Aves; order Passeriformes; family Muscicapidae; genus Muscicapa; species Muscicapa striata. Next base: position 73,228 of record JAREIS010000685.1, on the reverse strand, counting down.
GGGGGTCCCAGTTCCTCCCAGTGCCAATTTCCTTTCCAAACCTCCCGGTTTTGCCCCCAAAATCTCCATTTTCCACCCCAGAGCTGCCGGGTTGTTTCCCCCAGTTCCCCTCAATCGCCTCCCCGTTTGTCCCAGTTTGTCCCAGTTGGTCCCAGTCCCATTTCTGCCCCTGTTTTTGTCCCTCCCGGTGCCATTTTTGTTCCCAAAATCGCCGTTTTTCACCCCAAACCGCCGGGGTTTTTTCCCCCAGCCCCTCCAAGTTTGTCCCAGTTCCTCCCAGTTTGTCCCAGTCCATCCCAGTCCCACTTCTTCCCCCAAACCTCCCATTTTTGTCCCTCCCGGTGCCATTTTTGTCCCCAAAATCGCCTTTTTTCACCCCAAAACCGCCGGGTTTTTTTCCCCCCAGTCCCTCCCAGTTTGTCCCAGTCCGTCCCAGTCCCCCCCAGCTCCCGGTACCTCCTTGCAGCGCGCCAGGAACGCGGCGCGGATCTCCCGGGGGGAGGCTCCGGGACGGACCCCCAGCACCGAGTGGGGGTCGGGGGGGCCCCGCCTGCGCATTTGGGGCATTTTGGGGCATTTTGGGGCATTTTGGGGCATTTCGGGGCGATTTGGGGCATTTTGGGGCATTTCGGGGCGATTTGGGGCATTTCGGGGCGATTTGGGGCATTTTGGGGCGGTTTTTCTTAACCTCCCCTCTGATTTTTGGGGCATTTTCTGGCGGTTTTGGGATATTTTGGGGCGGTTTTTGGAGCTCCCCGCTGGATTTTGGGGCAGTTTGGGGCGTTTCGGGGATTTTGGGGTTCCCGGGTGAATTTTGGGGCATTTTGGGGCGGTTTCTGGAGCTCCCGTGTGAAATTTGGGGGATTTTAGGAAATTCTGGAGCGGTTTTTGGAGTTCCCCGCTGGATTTTGGGGCAGATTTTGGGAAGTTTTGGGACATTTTGGGGCAGTTTTTGGGGTATTTTGGGGCAGTTTAGGGATATTTTGGGGGAATTTTGGGGTGTTTTGGGCAGTTTTTGGGGTGTTTTGGGGCTCACCTGGTGCTGAGGCCCCTCCAGGTCCAGGCCCACCGTGAGGGAGGGGCGGCCCAGGGCCTCTGCGGGAGCGGCACCAATTAACCCCGTTAATTAGCGCCTAATTAACCCTTAATTAACCACTAATTAATTCTGAGACTCGACAGTTGGTGATTGTCAGCGTGACCGGAGTTAACTGCCGTTAATCAGGACGTTAATTACCATTAAGCCAACAATTCCCACACATTTAGCTCTTAATTACTGCTAATTAGGTCGTTAATTGCCGTTACTTAGCATATTAATTACCCCAAAGTTTGTAATGTTTATTAATATAAGCTCCTAATACTTATTAATAACGCCATTAATTTCATCCATTTAGGCAGTGAATTATTTGGGATTAATTACCAACAATTCAGCTGTTAATTAGTGCTAATTAGCTCATAATTATTGTTAATTAGGCCGTTAAACACCGCTCATCGTAAATTAGCAAAATATTGACAACTTATTCAGTGCTGATCGATGTCCAGTAGCCACGGACCCCTCGCGAGCCCCTCAATTAACACTAATTAGCCCCTAACACCGCTAATTCTCCCCCTAGCAATAATTAACACCAATTAACACCAATTAAGGCCGTCCTGAGCCCCGCAGCCGAGCAGCGGCCGCGCCGGGGGCTCCTCATACAGCGGAGACGCTGCCGAGGGGGAGGGGAGCGCTAATTAGCGCTAATTAGGGGGTTAATGAACGCCCCCCAGCCCGGGCGTTACCATGGCAACTGCGCGCCGCGCCGCCATCGCCGCCGCTTCCGGGGCGGCTCCACGTGACCAGAGCAAAGCGATCACGTGACCACCTAAAGGCGCTACGTCAGCGGAAGCGGCAGCCCCGCTGCTGTCACGTGATTTCGACGGGACCCGCGATGGCGGCGGAGGTGCGGGGGGGGAGGGGCGGATTTGGGGGGTCCCGGGGCGGGATTTTGGGGCCGGGGGAGCTCGGGAGGGGCGGGGGGAGGGCCCGGGGGTCCCTGGGGTGGGGGTGGCCCGCGGCATTTGGGGGCTCTGAGGGCGGGGGTAGGGAAGGGGCGGGGCCGCTCCGGGCCGGGTGTTGGTGGAGCCTCGGGGGCGGGGTTTGCGCGGCCGTGACGTCATCGCCGCGGCGCACGTGACGTCACGGGCGCGCCCGGTCCTGCGCCCCCCAGCGGGGGGACACTGCGGGACAGTTGGGCGCTGTCGGGGCGTGCTGGGGACACTCTGGGTGGCATTTAGGTGACAATTAATGACACTGAGGTAGCAGGCAGTGCCAATTAATTACGTTAATTATATTAATTGCATTAATTGCGCAGTGGCTGCTGCTGGCGCTGGCGCTGGCGCTGCCCCCCGAGCGCCCCCTGGCGGCCGAGCCCCGCAAGGTGCAGATCGGCGTCCGGCGGCGCCCGGAGCGCTGCGGGGACCGGACCCGGCGCGGGGACGTGCTGACCCTGCACTACTCGGTACTGGGGGAACTGGGACAGACTGGGACAAACTGGGGGGACGTGCTGACCCTGCACTACTCGGTACTGGGGGAACTGGGACAGACTGGGACAAACTGGGGGGACGTGCTGACCCTGCACTACTCGGTACTGGGATAAACTGGGACAAACTGGGAGGACGTGCTGACCCTGCACTACTCGGTACTGGGATAAACTGGGACAAACTGGGGGGACTGGGACAAACTGGGGGGACGTGCTGACCCTGCACTACTCGGTACCGGCGGGACTGGGATAAACTGGGACTAACTGGGAGGGACTGGGAGCCACCGGGGGAAAAAAACCCCGCGGGTTTGGGGTGAAAAACGGCGATTTTGGGGACAGAACTGGCACCGGGAGGGAGAAACTGGGAGGGACTGGGAGAAACTGGGGGCAGGCACTGGGCCGGACCAGTTCATACTGGTCTGTACTGGTCCATACTGGTTTATACGGCTCTGTACCAGTTTATACTGGTCCATAGCGGTTTATATTGGTCTGTGCTGGTCTATATTGGTCCATGCTGGTTTATATTGGTCCGTACTGGTTTATACTAGTCCATACTGGTTTATAGTGGTCCATACTGGCTTATACTGGTCCATACTGGCTTATACTGGTCCATACCAGTTTATACTGGTTTATACTGGTGTGCACTGGTGCAGGGCACGCTGGAGGACGGGACCCCCTTCGACAGCAGCCTGAGCCGGGAGCAGCCGTTCGTGTTCTCGCTGGGCACCGGGCAGGTCATCAAGGGCTGGGACCAGGGGCTGCTGGGGTGAGTGACCACTGACCCCTGAGTGACCCCTGAGTGACCCCTGACTGCTGAGTGACCCCTGAGTGACCACTGAGTGACCACTGAGTGACCACTGACCAGCACTGACCGCTGAACTGGGAACGCTGGGGGTCACTGGGACCCTCAAAATGGGGATGGGGGGAAATTCCCGGGATTTTGGGGGAAATTCCCGGGATTTTGGGGCTCCAGGATTTCGGGGGGGACCCCCCGGATTTTGGCCGCCCTGACCCCGCCCCTGCCCCTCCCCCCAGGATGTGCGAGGGGGAGAAGAGGAAGCTCGTGATCCCCCCGGAGCTGGGTGAGACCCCAAAAACGGCCCCAAAAACGGGGGGACCCAAACTGGGGGGGAAATCCCAAAACTGGGGGGGAGGAGAAACAAAAAAATGGGGGGAAAACATGAAAAAATGGGGGAAATTCCAAATTTGGGGAGAAAACACAAAAAATGGGGGAAAAAAACAAAATTTGGGGGGAAACTCAAAAATGGGGGGAAAAAACCAAAAATTGGGGGGAAACCCCAAAATTTTTTGGGAAAAGAACAAAAATAGGAGGAAAAAAAACAAAAGATGGGGAGAGACCCCCAAATTTGGGGGAATAACACAAAAATGGGGGGAAACCCCCAAATTTGGGGGGAAAATGCAAAATTTGGGGGGGAATCCCAACAACTGTGGGAGGGGAGACCCTAAAATTGGGGGGAGAGGAGGAAAACCCCAACAAGAGACCCCAAAATTGGGGGGGGGAGCCCCAAAATGACCCCACTGACCCCTGCCCATCCCCCCCCCAGGTTATGGGGACAGAGGGGCCCCCCCCAAAATCCCAGGTGAGCCCTGACCCCCCCCCAGGGGGGAATTTGGGGAGAAAGTTGGGAATTTTGGGTTTGGGAGGGAATTTGGGGGGTTCAGGGAGGGATTTGTGGGGCGAATTTGGGGATGATTTTTGGGGATTTTGGGTAATTTTGGGAGGATTTTTGGGGTGAATTTGGGGGGATTTGGGGATGATTTTGGGGGATTTGGGGAGAGCTTTTGGGCAATTCCGGGAGGATTTTTGGGGCAATTTTGGGGGTTCGGGGCAGGGATTTTGGAGTGAATTTGGGGTTGATTTTGGGGCGAATTTTGGTTAATTTTGGGGTGAATTTAAGGGGGATTTTTTTGGCGGTTTTGGGGGTTCAGGGAGGGGATTTTGGGGTGCTGACCCCCATGAAGGGGGGGCCGTGCTGATTTTCGAGGTGGAGCTGCTGAAGATCGAGCGGCGCCCGGAGCTTTAGGGGGACCCCAAAACCCCCAGAATTTCCCCCAAATTCCCCCCCCAAACCCCGGGATTTTGGGGTCCCCCCCCGTTTTGGTTTTTTTTTTTTTTAGGGGGGGACCTTTTGTGGAGAAAACCCCAAATTTTGGGGTCAATAAAGGGTTAAACCAAAGGGTTTTGGTGCTGCCGATTTTGGTTTTTTTTTTGGGAGTGGAAACAACAAAAAAAGGGGGGCAAACCCCAAAAATGTCAAATCTGCTTTTATTAAACCCATATAAAAACAACCCCAACCCCCCACCCCAGAATTAAAAAAAAAACTAAAAAAACCCCCCAAAACCCCCAAATTCCCCCCAAAATCCCTCCCAGGACCCCCCAAAACCAGTGGGGGAGGGGGGGAGTGATTATCGCTGCAGGGGGGACCCCAAAAATGGGAGGGGCCCCCCAAAATTGGGGCGGGGAATGAGATTGAGGGTGGTCCCCGAAATTTGGGGATTCCCCAGGGTTTGGGGGGTCCCCCCGGGGTTTTTGGGGGATCCCCCCGAATTTTGGGGGTCATTTCTTCTGGGGGGTGTTGAGTTTCTGCATCCCCCGAATCTTCTCCAGGAGATCCCCCACGAATGCCTGGGGGAGGGGGGTCAGGGGGACCCCAAAATCCTCTGGGTATCCCAAAATTCCCCCCAGCCCAAAATCCCCAAACCCCCCTGAAATCGCTGGAATCGCCCCAAAATCAACCCCAAATCCCTGAAAATCCCTCCCAGAAATGTCCCCAAATTCCTTCCCAAAATTTCCCGGGATTTCCCCCCAAAATCTTCCTGAAATTCCCCCCTCAAAAGAGATCCCCCAAAATGGGACCCCCCCACTCAAAAGAGGAACCCAAACCCCACAAATCCCCGAAATTCCCAAATTCCCCCCAAATCCCCCCAAAATCCCCCCATCCGCCCCCCCGCTCACCTCGGTGGGTTTGTAACAGTCAACGAGGATCTCCTGGGGGGCACAGCGGGGTCAGGGGGGCCCCAATTCGGGGGATTTGGGGATTTGGGGAATTTTGGGGGATTTGGGGCGGGGTTTGCGGGGGAAGGGGGGTGATTTTTGGGGTGATTCTGGGACTGATTTTGGGGATGATTTTGGGGTGTTTCTGGGGTGATTCAGGGGATGATTTTAGGGTTTTTTGGGGTTTTTTGGGATGATTCAGGGGTGATGATTTTTGGGGTGTTTCAGGGGGTGATTTTGGGGATGATTCCGGGTGGTTTTGGGGTGTTTCAGGGGGTGATTTTGGGGTGTTTCAGGGGGTGATTTTGGGTGTTTTTGGGGTGTTTCAGGGGGTGATTTTGGGGTGATTTGGGGTGTTTTTGGGGCGGTTCGGGGCCGTACCTGCACGCGGGCGCTGCGGGCGCCGTCGCTCTCCATGTCCAGCAGCTCGTCCACGTCGATCTCCAGCTCCGGGATCTCCTCCTCCTGCGGGGTGGGGGGGTGAGAGACCCCGGACGGGGGCGGGACCCCCGGAACGACCCCCGGAACGGGGGCGGGTCCTGGAGCCGCTCCCGGGCCGGGTCTCGCCCTCGGTCCCGGTTCGGGTCTCGCCCCTGTGCCCAGGTGCTGGTCCCGGTCTCGGTTCCAGCTCCGGTCCCGTTCCCGGTTCCCGTTCCCGCTCCCGATTCTATTCCCGTTCCCGGTTCCCATTCCCCGTACCCAGTTCCCGTTCCGTTCTCTATTCCCGTTCCCGTCGCTCACTCCCCATTCCTGCTCCCATTCCCGGTTCCCGTTGCCAATCCCAATCCAAATCCCATTCCCTTATCCCATTCCCGGTACCGGTACCGGTACCCGGCAGTCGTAGAGCGCCGTCAGCTGCCCCAGGATCCATTCCCATTCCCGATCCCATTCCCGGTTCCCGTTCCCCATTCCCATTCCCGGTGCCGGTGCCGGTACCCGGCAGTCGTAGAGCGCCGTCAGCTGCCCCAGGATCCACTCCTCCAGGTGCAGCCGCTTGCGGAAACGCCCCGCCCTCCTCCGCCGCCGCCGGGGCCCCGCCCACACGGGACCCGGCCCCGCCCCTGCCCGCGCCGCCACCGGCGCCCGCTCTCCCCCGCCGCCTTTTGTGTGCTGGCCACGCCCACCACAGGCCCCCGCCCTCACAGAGACCCCGCCCCCGGAGCCCCGCCCTTGGCCGCGCCTCAGCGATGGTCCCGCCCCATGGCCACGCCCATTTCCGGGTTCGGCGGGAGGGTCACACCCATCGAGGCCCCGCCCCTCATTGGCAGCTGCGGGCTCGGCCCCGCCCCCTTCTTGCCCCGCCCCCGTCCCGTCAGCGATGGCGGCGCCGCTCCCGGTCCCGGACCCGGTCCCGGTGTCGGGTTCGGAGCCGGGCTCGGCCCCGGGACCGGGCTCTGCCCCCGGTTCTGCCCCGGGGCCGGTCCCGGTGCCGGTCCCGTCCGCGCTCCCGCTGGAGCCGCCGCGCGTGCCCGAGCTGCTGGTGCGGGGCAGCAAATTCATCCGCTGGGAGGAGGTGAGAGAGCGCGAACCGAACCGAACCGAACCGGGCCGGGCCGGGCCGGGCCGGGCCAGGGACCCTGGGAGCCCCAAACCGATCCCTGGGACCCCCCGAACCGAACCCCGGGACCCCCCGAACCGAGCCGAACCGAACCGAGCCGAGCTGAGCCGAACCGAGCCGAGCCGAGCCGAGCCGAACCGAGCCCCGGGACCCCGAGACCCCCAGACCGAACCCCGGGACCCCCGAACCGAACCCCGGAACTCCCAAAGTGACCCCGAAAGTTTCAAAGCCAAAATCCGCCCGGGACCCCCCAATTTTCACCCCCTCCCCCGTGACCCCATTTCCCGCCCTGACCCCGTTTTTTGGGGTCAGAAATTGGGAAATTGGGTCCTTCCCCCCCCCCCCAACCCCTCGGGGACCCCCAAATTTCCCCGCCCTGGGGGGGGAGGGGCTCCAATCGAGGGGTTCCCCCTTTTTAGGGCGTGGCCCCCCCCCCCCGCGGGGTTTTATGGGGCAAAGTCCTGGGGGAGGGGCGGCCCCGCCCCCCCGGGGTTTTGGGGGTCCTGGGGGGATTTGGAGTCTCCGAAATAATTTGGGGCAGGAAAGGGGGGGGGTGCATGTGGACTGGGGGAAACTGGGGGTCCTGAGGTGGTTTGGGGGTTTGGGGGGTTCTGGGGTTTTTTGGGGGTTTTGGGGGGGATTTTGGGGCGTTCAGGGGTTTTTGGGGGGCTCAGGAGGTTCTGGGGCCCCCCAGGAGCCCCCCAGCCACACCCCGGTGACGCTGAGGGTCGACCCCGACGGATTCTTCCTGTACTGGACCGGGCCGAGCACGGTGAGAGCCCCGGGGGGCCCCAAAAACGGCCCAAAATAACCCAAAATTACCCCAAAATTATCCCAAAACCGGCCCCAAAAATGGCCCCAAAAATGGCCCAGGTTAACCCCAAAAGTGGCCCCAAAATCAACCTAAAATGACCCCAAAAATGATTCTTGAAGGACCCCAAAACCGGCCCCAGAAACGGACCAGAGTGACCCCAGAATGACCCCAAAAGTGACCCGAAAATTACCCCAGAGTGACCCCAAAATGGCCCAAAATCACCCCAAAAGTGCCCCCGGAGTGACCCCGAGTGACCCTGAAGGGGATCCCAAAACAGCCCCGAAGTGACCCCAAAAAATCCCAAAAAAATCCCCAAAAAATCCCCGAAAGGGGTCCCAAAATTCTTCCAGAAGTGTCCCCAAAATGTCCCCAAAACGACCCCCAAAACCTCCCCCGCCCTCCCCCTTATCAGCCCCTCCCAGCCGGAATTTGGGGCGGTTTTGGGGAATTTTGGGGGCCCCTCCCCCCCCCCCCGCCGGATGCAGGGTCCCCTGGGAGGGGGGAGGGGGGGAGGGGGTGCTTTTCCCACGGCCCTCCCCCACCCTCCCCCGGAAATGTCCCCCCCGCCCCTCCCCCACCCGAATCTCCTCTGGTTTTTGGGGGTCCCTGACCAGTTTTTGGGGCTCCCTGACCCGTTTTTGGGCTCGCTGACGCGTTTTTGGGGTCCCTGACCCGGTTTCGGGGTCCCTGACCCGGTTTCGGGGGTCCCGCAGGAGGTGGAGCTCGTGGACATTTGCAGTGTCCGGGACACTCGCACCGGGCGCTTCGCCCGCGCCCCCAAGGTGGGACCCCAAAAACCCCGGGGGGGGTTTGGGGGGGCTGGGGGGGAGGAACTGGGGTGGGGGTGGCGCCGATTTTGGGGTGTCCAGGTGAACTCTGGGGGCTTTGCTGCTGGTTCTGGTCCCGTTTGGGGAGGTTGGGGACATTTTGGGGGGATCTGGGCATGTCTGGGGTGGGTTGGGCTCGTTTTGGGGGGTTTGGGAACGTTTTTGGGGGCTTTGGGAAAGTTTTTGGGGCTCTCCACTGCAGGACCCCGACACGGGGAAGCTCTGGGTTTTGGGGTGCCCGGGGGGGTTTCTGGCTGTATTTTGGGTGATTTGGGGTTTATTTTGGGGTGTTTTGGGCAGGACCCCCGCACGCAGGCTGCTCTCAGTTTCGGGGTGCCCGGGGGTCTATTTTGGGTCTATTTTGGGTGATTTTGGTATTTTGTCCATTTTGGGGTGTTTTCCAGGACCCCCGCACCCGCGCCGCGCTCAGTTTCGGGGTCCCCGGGGGTCCCCCCCCCCGCCGCCTCCTGACCGTCGTGCACGGCCCCGACCTTGTCACCCTCGGCTTCCTCAACCTGGTGGCCGTGCAGGAGGGGGAGGCGCAGGTGGGCGGGGCGGGGGGCGGGGGCGGTTTGGGGGCTCCGAGGAAAAACTTGGGGAAATTTTGGGGGGGCTTAGGGGCTCAGGGGGGGCCATTTTAGGGTGATTTTGGGGGGGTTTGGGGGGGATTTTGGAGCAGTTTGGGGGGGTTTGGAGGCTCTGGGGACAAATTTGGGGAAATTTTGGGGGCTTGGGGGCTCTGAGGGTGATTTTGGGGGATTTTGGGTTTTTGGGGATTTTGGGTTTTTTTTTGGGGAGGATTTTGGTGGTTTTGTTTTTGGGGGTTTGGGGGATTTTGGGGTGTTTTTGGGAGGATTTTTGGGTTTTTTGGGGAGGGATTTTTGGGTTTTTTGGGGTTTTTTTGGGGTTCAGGCCCGGGCTGTGGCAGGTGTGGACAGAGGAGCTGTTCAGGTTGGCCACCAACATCCTGGCCCGGAACCCGTCACGGAACACGCTGCTCAGGAAGGCGTGGGTACCCCAAAACCACCCAAAATCACCCCAAAACCAGCCCCAAACCACCCCGAAATCAGCCTGAAATCACCCTCAAATCACAAAAAATGCTCCTCAAAATTCACCCCCAAATCCCCCCCAAAATTCCCCTAAAGTCACCCCCAAATCCTCCCAAGAATCACCCCCAAAATCCACTAAAACGCCCCAAAAACTCCCCAGAATTGCTCCCAAAATCCCCCCAAACCACCCCAAGCCCCCAAACCCTCCCCCAATTTTGTGCCCCCAATTTTTGTGCCCCCAATTTTGTGCCCCCCCAAGTTTTGTGCCCCCCCAATTTTGGGCCCCCCAATTTTGCCCCCCAATTTTGCCCCCCAATTCCAGGCACACGAAGCTGATGCTGCAGCTCAACTCGGACGGGCGGATCCCGGTCAAGAAGTGAGAGAGCCCCAAAAATTTGGGGTTTTTTGTTCCCTAAAACGAATCCCCCAAATCTTGGGGACCCCACCCCGAAATTTGGGGTGTTTTTGGGTGTTTTTGGCAGCATCCTGAGGATGTTCTCGGCTGACAAGAAGAGGGCAGAGGCGGCGCTGGAGTCGTGCGGGCTGGGCTGCGGCCGGGTGGGGCACAGCCCAAATTCGGGGACCAAAACCCAGACTGGGGATCCTAAATCCAAACTGGGGATCCAAAATCCAAACTGGGGATCCAAAATCCCAAACTGGGGATCCAAAATCCCAAACTGGGGACCAAAATCCAAACTGGGGATCCAAAAACCTGAATTGGGGATCCAAAATCCCAAACTGGGGATCCAAAATCCAAATTTGGGCCCAAAATCCCAAATTTGGGGATCCAAAACCCAAACTGGATGATGATTATGGATGATAGTTCAGGTGGTTTTGGGTGGTTTTTGGGATAATTTTTGGATTATATTTTTGGGTGATTTTGGGCGGTTTTGGGGTGACTTTTGGGTGATATTTTGGGTGATTTTGGGATAATTTTTGGGTGATATTTTGGGTGATTTTGGGGTGATTTTTAGGTGATATTTTGGGTGATTTTGGGGTGATTTTTGGGTGATATTTTGGGTGATTTTGGGCGTTTTTGGGGTCCCTAGGGCGCCGCCATCCCCCCAGAACTTTTCCCCTTTGAGACTTTTCGGCGCTTCCTGAGCAAACTCTGCCTGAGGCCGGAGCTGGACAGAATCCTGCTGGAGATGTGAGCCCCAAAAATCCCCAAAATATCCCCAAAATATCCCCAAAACCACAACCCCCCCGAAAATCCCCAAAATCCCCATCAAAATAACCCCAAAGTAACCCCAAATATCCCCAAATATCCCCAAAATATCCCCAAAATAACCCCAAAATATCCCTAAATTCACCCCAAATTCACCCCACGTAACCCAAAATAATCCCAAAACGACCCCAAATCCTCCAAATCCCCAAAATCACTTCAATATTTTCTGGGCTGTTTGCTTGCTGATTTTTGGATTTTTGGGGTGGTTTGGGGGTATTTGGGGTGTTTGTTCCCGTCCTGTTTTCTCTCTGATTTGGGGTTTTTGGGTTTTCTTGGTTTTTGGGGTTTTTTGGGGTGGTTTTTGGGGTGTTTTTTGTGCAGTTCTCTCTCTGATTTTGGGTGTTTTTGGGTTATTTTTGGTGTTTTTGGGGTTTTTTTGCAGTGGGGCTGCAGGGAAGCCGTACGTGAGCCGGGAGCAGCTCCGGGATTTCGTCAATTCCCGGCAGAGGGACCCGAGGCTGAACGAGATCCTGTTCCCCCTGCTGGGACCTGAGGGGGCCCAGGCCCTGATTGATAAATATGAACCAAACAGGACCTTCAGGGAGAGGGGTGAGGGGGGATTTTGGGGGGTTTGGGATTTGGGTTTGAGGTTTGGAGTCATGATGGGGATTTTGGGGTCACTGGGGTGGTTCTGGGCTGATTTTTGAGTGATTTGGGGATGAATTTTGGGGTTAATTCCGTGGGGTTTGGGCCAGGCCAGCTGTCCCTGGAGGGGTTAATTCTGGGCTGGTTTTGGGGTGTTTTTGGGGTTAATTTTGGGATTTTTTGGGCAGGCCAGCTCTCCCTGGAGGGGTTAGTTCTGGGATGGATTTTGGGGTTAATTTTGGGTTAATTTTGGGGTTTTTTGGGCAGGCCAGCTCTCCCTGGAGGGGTTCTGCAGGTACCTGGGTGGGGACGAGAACGGGATCGTCCCCCCCGAGATTCTGGGGCTGCACCAGGACATGACCCAGCCCCTGAGCAGCTACTTCATCAACTCCTCCCACAACACCTACCTGACAGGTACCCCAAAAACTGCACCCTAAAAACCCCAAAATGGAAAAAACCCTGAAAATCTAACCCAAAAAAACCTCAGCAGGGATGTACCGGCAGGGGTTTTTTGGGGGGTTTTTGGGCTGTTGTTGGGATGTTTCTGGGCGGATGTTTTTGGGCTGTTTTCAGGATGTTTTGGGGCAGTTTTTGGGGTGTCTCTGATCAGTTTTTGGGGTGTTTTCCCAGCGGGGCAGCTGGCAGGCCCCTCCTCTGCAGAGATGTACCGGCAGGTGCTGCTCTCGGGCTGTCGCTGCGTGGAGCTCGACTGCTGGCCGGGCCCCGAGGAGCCGCTGGTGACGCACGGCTTCACCATGACCAGCGAGGTGCCCTTCAAGGTGACCCCAGAACCCCAAAACCACCCAAAAACCCGCCCCAAAACCGCCCCAAAACCGCCCAAAAACCATCCAAACACCACCCCAAAAACCGCCCCAAAACCAGCCCAAACCCACCCCAAAACCTGCCCCCACCCCACAGAACCCACAGAAATCCCAAAATCCTATAGAAATCCCATAAAAACCTCACTATGACCAGTGAGATCCCCTTCAAGGTGACCCCAAAACCACCAAAACTGACCGCAGAACTGGCCCAGACCCCAAAGAAACCCCTGAATTCACCCCCCTGACCTTTTTTAGGGTCCTGGGTTTGGGGTTTGTGTCTTTTTGGGGTCCCTGGGTGGTTTTGGGGTCGGTTTTTGGGGTTTTGGGGTTTGGGGTCAGTTTTTGGGGTCTGGGGTCAGTTTTTGGGGCCCTGACCCCCCTCCCCAGGAGGTGATCGAGGCCATCGCCGAAAGCGCCTTCAAGACGTCGCCGTTCCCGGTGATCCTGAGCTTCGAGAACCACGTGGACTCGTGAGCCAAACCCCAAAACACCAAAAACCCCAAACCCCAAAAACACAAAAACACCAAAAACACCAAACCCCAAAAACCCTGAACCCCAAAAACCACACAAACCCCAAAAACCCTGAACCCAAAAAACCTAAACCCAAAAACCCCAAACCCCAAAAAAACTAAACCCAAAAACCCCAAAAACCCTGAACCCCAAACCCCCAAACCCCCAAAATCCAAATCCCTGAACCCCAAAACCCCGACCCAGTTTCTGGGGTTATCGGGGCAGCTTTGGGGCAGATTTTTGGGGTAATTTTGGGGGTTTTTGGGACGGTTTTCAGGCATTTTGGAGCAGGTTTTGGGGTTTCCAGGGCGCTTTTTGGGGGTTTTTTGGGGTTGGTTTTTGGGGATCCTGTTTCTGGTTTTGGGTGTGTTTTTGGGGTTCCTGGCTCAGTTTTTGGGGTTGGTTTTTGGGGTTCCTGTTGCAGTTTTTGGGGTTGGTTTTTGGGGATCCTGTTGCAGTTTTTGGGGTTGGTTTTTGGGGTTCCTGGCTCAGTGTTGGGGTCCCCCAGGCCCCGGCAGCAGGCCAGGATGGCCGAGTGCTGCAGGAACATCCTGGGGCCGGCGCTGCTGACGGAGCCGCTGGAGAAATTCCCGGTGCGGGACTGGGGGAAAAATGGGGATTTGGGGATTTGGTTTTGGGGGGTTTGGGGAAAATTCCCAGGGTTTGGGGCCAATCTGGGGCTTGGGGGAATTTGCTGTTTTGGGGTCAGGGGGGATTGGGGCATTTGGGGGGTTTTGGGGATTTTGGGGGATGTTTGGGGATTTTGGGAGCAGCTGGAGCCGGGGGTTTGGTGATGGTTTTGTGGGATATCTGGGGTGATTTTGGGGTGATTCTGGAGGAGTTTTGGGATGATTTGGGGGTGATTTTGGGATTGATTTGGTGGTGGTTCTGGGGGGCTTTTTGGAGTGGATTTTGGGTTGATTTTGGGGTGATTTTGGGGTGGTTTTGGGTTTAATTTTGGGGTGATTTTGGGGTGCTTTTTGGGGTGGTTCTGGGGTGCTTTTTGGAGTGGTTTTTGGGTTGATTTGGGGTGATTTTGGGGTAATTTTGGGACGATTTTGGGGTGCTTTCTGGTTTGATTATGGGGTGTTTCTGGGGTGGTTTTTGGGGTGATTCTGGGTGATTTTGGGGTGGTTCTGGGGTGAATTTTGGGGTAATTTTGGGACGATTTCGGGGTGGTTTCTGGTTTGATTTTGGGGTGGTTGTGGGGTGGTTTTTGGGGTGATTCTGGGTGATTTTGAGGTTTCTGGTGCAGCTGGAGCCGGGGGTGCCCCTGCCCAGCCCCCAGGACCTGCTCGGCCGAATCCTCATCAAGAACAAGAAACGGCGCCCGGGGGGGGCCCCGCGCCCCAAAAACAGCGGTAACAAAAATACACAGAACTGCCCCAAAACTGCCCCAAAACCAGCCCAAAACCAGCCCAGCAACCAGCCCAGAAACCACCCCAAAACCACCCCAAAACTGCCCCAAAACTGCCCCAAAACCAGCCCAAAACCAGCCCAGAAACCACCCCAAAACCACCCAAAACTGCCCCAAAACCAGCCCAAAACCACCCCAAAACCTCAAAAATACCTAAAATACCCAAAACGCCCAAAAACCATCCCAAAATCACCCTGAAAACCACCCCAAAACCGCCCTAAAATACCCCAGAAACATCCCCCACCCCAAAACCAGCATCAGCCCCAAAATCAGCCCCAAAATCAGCCCCAAAATCAGTCCCAAAATCAGCCCCAAAATCCCCCCAAACCACCCCAGCTCCACCCCCTAAAAGCCCCAAATTCCCCAATTCCCCCGGGTTTTGGGGCCCCCCTGACCCCCCCTGTCCCCCCCAGGGCCCCCCGAATTTGGGGTCTCCAATGGGGACGAGCTGGGGGGGCAGCCCAGGAAACCCCTGGTGAGTTTGGGGGGATTTGGGGGATTTTTTTGGGGAGGTTTTGGGAGGTCCTTGGGTGGATTTTTGGGTACCAGGAGGAATTTTGGGGTGGGTTTGGGGATCCTGAGAGTGATTTTGGGGTTCTGGGGTGGATTTTGGGGGGGTTTGGGGGGGTTTGGATGATTTTGGGTTTTTTTCTGGGTGATTTTGGGATATTTTGGGGGTTTTTTTAAATAATTTGGGATATTTGGGGGTTTTTTTGGGTGATTTTTGGGATATTTTGGGTGATTTTGGGATGTTTTGGGGCCCCCCAGAGCGCGAGGCCGACAGTGAGGAGGAGGAGGAGGAGGAGCCCCCCGAGATGAAGAAACCGACGACCGACGAGGTTTGGGGGAAATTTTGGGGGAAATTTGGGGGATTTTGGGGTCCTAGATGGGATTTTTGGGTTTCCCAGGTTGGATTTTTTGGGATTTTTTTGCTGAGTGTGGTTTTCTGGGATTTTTTTGGTGTTTTGGGTCCCCCTGGTTTTTGGGGTTCCCCATTTTGGGTTTTTGGGGTTCCCCATTTTGGGTTTTTGGGGTTCTCCATTTTGGTTTTTGGGTGTTTTGGGTATTTTGGGGTGCCCTGTTTATGACTTTGGAGGTTTTTGGGGTTCCTCATTTTGGGTTTTTGGAGTTTTTTGGGGTTCCCCATTTACAATTTTGGGGTTTTTGGGGTTCCCCATTTTGGGTTTTTGGGGTTCCCCATTTCAGGTTTTTGGGGTTCCCAGTTTGGTTTTGTGGTTTTTTCAGATTTTTGGGGTTTTTGGGGTTCCTCATTTCAGATTTTTGGGGTTTTTGGGGTTCCCCAGTTTGGATTTTTTGGGTTTTTGGGGTTCCCCATTTCAGATTTTTGGGGTTTTTGGGGTTCCCCAGTTTGGATTTTTGTGGTTTTTGGGGTTCCCCATTTCCAGATTTTGGGGGTTTTTGGGGTGCAGGGCACGGCAGGCAGCGAGGTCACAGCCACCGAGGCCATGTCCACCCTGGTCACTTACGTGGAGCCCGTCAAGTTCAAATCCTTCGAGGCTGCGCAGAGTGAGGGGGGGACTCGGGATTTGGGGGGATTGGGGGGAATTGGGGTTTGGGATTTGGGGAAATATTTGGGGGAATTTTGAGGGATTTGGGGGATTTTTGGGGTTGATTTGGGGTGAATTTTGGTGGTTTTGGGTTGATTCAGGAGATCTGAACATTTGGGGGTTTGGGATTTGGGGTTCACCTCGGGTGAATTTGAACATTTCGGGGTGAATTTTGGGGGTTTTGGGCTGATTCAGGGTTTGGGGTTAGACTCGGGCGAATTTGAATATTTTGGGGTCAGTTTTGGGGGTTTTGGGGATGGTTCTGGGGGGTTTTGGGGTGAATTTTGGGGGTTTGAGGTTTGGGGTTCCCCCCAGGTGCATTTGGGGATTTTGGGGTGAATTTTGGGGTGAACTTTGGGGGTTTTGGGCCCCCAGGGCGCAACAGGAGCTTCGAGATGTCGTCGTTCGTGGAGACGAAGGGGCTGGAGCAGCTCACCAAGAGCCCCCTGGAGTTCGTCGAGTATCCCAAATTTGGGGAATTTGGGGGAACTTTGGGGAATTTGGGGGAATTTGGGGGAATTTTGGAGGTTTTTGGGGGGAATTGGGGCTTTGCAGGGGATTTGGGGCTCAGCTGAGGAGATTTGGAGGTTCCCAGGAGCATTCCGGGGCAGATTTTGGGGCAGGTTTTGGGGAGCCCAGGTGAGCCCAGGTGTGCCCAGGTGAGCTCTGGGCTGGGTCCAGCAGGATTTGGGCCTCTCCAGGTGTGGTTGGAGTGGATTTTGGGGTTTCTGGGTGGATTTTTGGGGTGGATTTTGGGGGTTTGGGGTGCCCAGGTGTGCCCAGGTGTACCTTGACGCGCAGGTACAACAAGCGGCAGCTGAGCCGCGTTTACCCCAAGGGCACCCGCGTGGACTCGTCCAACTTCCACCCCCAGCTCTTCTGGAACGCCGGCGTGCAGATGGCAGCCCTCAACTTCCAGAGCCTGGGTGAGCTCACCTGGGGGCACCTGGGGCACCTGGGGGCACCTGGGCACACCTGGGATACACCTGAGCCCTGCCCTGCCCCTCCCATGGCATGCACATGGCAGCCCTCAACTTCCAGAGCCTGGGTGAGCTCACCTGGGCACCCCAAAACACACCTGGGGCACACCTGTGCTTATCTCAACTGTGCAGATGTGTGACACACCTGTCCCTGTCTCACCTGTCACACACCTGTCCATCCCTCACCTGTGCAGATGTGCCCCTGCAGCTGAACCTGGGGGAATATGGGACACACCTGTGACACACCTGTCACACCTCTCACGTGTCTCACCTGTCTCACCTCAGACGTGCCGCTGCAGCTGAACCTGGCGCTGTTCGAGGCCAACGCCGGCGCCGGGTTCCTGCTCAAGCCGGAGCCGCTGCGGCGCCGCGACAAAACCTTCGACCCCTTCGTGGAGGAGCGGCTGGACGGGATCGTGGCCAACACCCTGCGGGTGCAGGTGAGCCAGGAACACACCTGGGAACCCCAAAAACACACCTGGGAACCCCAAAAACACACCTGGGGAGCCAGGAACACACCTGGGAACCCCAAAAACACCAAAACCCCCAAAGCACACCTGAGTTTTTTGGGCTGTTCCAGGTGCTGTCGGGGCAGTTCCTCACCGAGCAGCGCTGCGGGGTTTGGGGCAGGTTTTGGGGCAGTTTTTGGGTAGTTTAGGGTTTTTGGGGTCCCTCATTCACATTTTGGGTTATTTTGGTTCATTTTGGGTTATTTTGGGCTGTTGCAGGTGCTCTCGGGGCAGTTCCTGACCGAGCGGCGCTGCGGGGTGTTCGTGGAGCTGGAGCTGTTCGGGCTCCCCGTGGACACGCGGCGCCGCTGCCGGACCCGCACGAGCCCGGGGGGAACCTTCGGGGTGCTGTGGGACGAGGAGCCGCTGGACATGGGCCGGGTAACTGGGGAGACTGGGGAGACTGGGGGAACTGGGATGGACTGGGATGGACAAACGCAGCGATTTTGGGGTGAAAACCGGAGATTTCAGGCATAAAAACGGCGCGTGGGTGTCACTGGGGGGGTGTCAGGGTGTCCCCAGCTGTGTCTCAGGTGTGCCCAGGTGTGTCCCAGGTGTCCCCAGCTGTGTCCCAGCTGTGTCCCAGGTGTCCCCAGCTGTGTCTCAGCTGTACCCAGGTGTCCCCAGCTGTGTCTCAGGTGTCCCCAGCTGTGTCTCAGGTGTGCCCAGGTGTGCCCAGCTGTGTCTCAGGTGTGTCCCTCCCCAGGTGGTGCTCCCCGCTCTCGCCTCCCTGCGCGTGGCCGCCTACGAGGAGGGCGGGCGGCTCCTGGGCCAGCGGGTGCTGCCAGTGGCGACCCTGCGCTCAGGTGAGACACAGGTGGGACAGGTGGGACAGGGACAGGTGTGACAGGTGAGACACATGTGGGACAGGCCTGCCTTTGGGGTCCCCGCCCCTCCCCCCAGGTTACCATTACCTGCCGCTGCGCAACGAGAGCAACCAGCCCCTGCTGCTGCCGGCGCTGCTGCTGCACACCTGGGCAGGTGACCACGTCCCTGAGGGGCACCAAGGTAACACCTGGGGACAGGTGGGGGGGGGGAACAGACACACCTGGGGGAGGGGAACACCTGGGACACACCTGGGGCACACCTGAGCACTCCTGGGGGACCCAAGAACATCCGGGGGGGTTTTGGGGTTTCCATTTCATTTTTTGGGTTTCCTCCCCCCCATTTTTGGGTTTCCTTCCCTCCATTTTGGGGGTTCCTCCCCAGTTTTGGGATTTCTCCCCATTTTTTTGGGGGGGTCCCTCCCCCTTCCCGGGCTGCATCAGCTCCCCCCATCCCTAAATTTTGCCCCCCCTCTCCCCAGATTACGCCGAGGCTCTCACCAACCCCATCCGGCACCAGTCGCTGCTGGAGCAGCGGCAGCGGCGGCTGCGGGCGCTGCTGGGGGACCCCGAGGTGGGACCCCGAAACTGGGGGGGACCCCAAAACGGGGGACCCAAAACGGGGGAACCCAAAATCCGGGAGATCCAAAATCCAGGGGATCCCCCTGGAGGGCGGGGCGGGGAATTCAGGGGGGAAATGTGGGATTTTGGGGGGAGTTGGGGGGTTTTGGGGGGGTCCGGGGGGGTTTGGGGGTCCCAACAATTTGGGGGCTCCCTGGGGGGGTTTGAGCGAGGGGTTTGGGGAGAATTTTGGGGAGGATTTGGGGTTCCCCGGCCGGTTTTGGGGTGCCCTGACCCCCCTTTCCCCACAGGACGCCCCCGAGAGGCCCCGGCAGAGCTCGGGGGGGTCCCGGGATTTTGGGGGTCCCTCTCCGCCCCCCGAGCCCCGTGCCCCTCCCCCGGCCCCGCCCCTGCCCCCAGCCCAGGTAAGTTCGGGGGGGGGTGGGGGACCCCAAAATCTGGGGGGAAATCCCCAAATCTCGCTGATTTTGGGGTCCCCCCCTCCCCAGGGCAGCGCAACGACCTCATCGCCTCCGTCCTGACAGGTGACCCCAAAACGGGGACCCCAAATCCCCCCAAAATCGGGGGGGGAGCAGTTTGGGGGATTGCCTTGAGCCCCCAAATCCCCAAATTCCCCCCTGGGCTCACCTGGGCCAGGTGTGAGCCCCCATTTTGGGAGATTTTTGGGGCTCTCCCGAAGCCCTTGGGCCTGGGCAGGTTTTGGGTGATTTTGGGGTGCCCAGAGGTGATTTTGGGTGATTATGGGTGATTTTGGGTGGTTTTGGGTTATTTTGGGGTGGTTTTGGGTGGTTTTGGCTGTTTTTTGGGGTGATTTTGGGTGATTTTGGCTGGTTTTGGCTGGTTTTGGGGTGATTTTGGGTGGTTGTGGCTGGTTGTGGGTGCAGAGGTGGCCCCCGAGCCGCTGGAGTAGCTCCGGCAGCACCGTGGGTTCCTGGGTGATTCTGGGGTGATTTTGGGGTGATTTTGGCTGTTTTTGGGGTGATTTTGGGTGATTTTGGCCCCAGAGGTGGCCCCCGAGCCGCTGGAGTCGCTCCGGCAGCACCGCGGGTTCCTGAAGCTGCTGCAGCGGCAGCGCCGCGACCTGGAGAGGCTGAGGAGGAAACACCTGAGGAGGCTGCTGGAGCTGCACCGGCGCAGGTGAGCCCCAAAAACTGCCAAAAAATATCCCAAAATACCCCAAAAACACCTGAGGGGGCTGCTGGAGCTGCACCGGCGCAGGTGAGCCCCAAAAACTCCCAAAAAATATCCCAAAATACCCCAAAATAACCCCAAAAACTGCTAAAACTCCATTTTGAGGTCTCCCGAATTTTTAAATTTTGGGATCTCCCAGATTTTGGTTCTCTCTGAATTTGGTGTTTCCCTGATTTTGGGTCTCTGAATTTTGGGTTTCCCAGCGCGGAGGGGGCGGGGCCGCTGCTGCAGCTGCGGGAGGAGCAGAAACAGCTGGAACTGGGGAGGAGACGGGAACAGCTGGAACTGGGGAACTGGGGGACTGGGAACAAACTGGGGGGTACTGGGGGACTGGGGGACTGGGGGACTGAGATCAAACTGGGATCAAACTGGGGGACTGGGGGACTGGGGGAAACTAGGGGGACTGGGGGAACTGAGATCAAACTGGGATCAAACTGGGGGGGACTGGGGGGAACTGGGATCAAACTAGGGGGGACTGGGGGGAACTGAGATCAAACTGGGATCAAACTGGGGGACTAGGGGGAACTGGGATCAAACTGGGATCAAACTGGGGGGAACTGGGGGGGACTGGGGGGGTCCATACTGGTCCATACTGGTCCATACTGGTCCATGCTGGTCCGTACTGGTGCAGGCCCAGCAGCGGCTGCAGGAGGTGGCTCTGGAGGCTCAGCAGGCCCAGCTCAAGCGGCTGCGCCAGACCAGTGAGAGGTACTGGGGAAACTGGGGGGACTGGGGGGGACTGGGGGGACTGGGGGCAAACAACTGGGGGATTTTGGGAACCCAGGCTGGTTTTGGGTTGATTTTGGGTTGAATTTGGGGTGATTTTTGGGATGATTTTTTGGGTTCCTTTTGGAGTGATTTTGGGGTGATTTTTGGGGTGATTTTGGGAGGATTTTTGGGTTCATTTTGAGGTGATTTTTGGGTTAATTTTTGGGATGTTTTTTGGGTGATTTTGGGGTGATTTTGGGAGGTTTTTTTGGGTGATTTTAGGAGGATTTTTGGGGTGATTTTGGGAGGATTTTTGGGTTCAATTTGAGGTGATTTTGGGTGATTTTTGGGTTAATTTTTGGGATGTTTTTTGGGTGATTTTTGGGGTGATTTTGGGTTTCTGGCCCCAGGGAGAAGAAGGAGCTGCAGAAGATTCTGGAGCGGAAGCGACACAGCAGCATCAGCGAGCGGGGGGGGCGCCGGGGGGGGTGCGAATTTGGGGGGATTTGGGGATTTTTGGGGGAGTTTGGGGGTCCTGGGGGATTTTGGGGGGGTCCCAAGGGGGTTTTGGGGGGAAATTGTGGAATTTAGGGGGTCCTGGGGTGGGGGGCAGTGTCTGGGTGTCCATGGGGGACCCGGGGTGATTTTGGGGGGTCCCGGGGCAGTTTTGGGGTTGGGGGGGTTCAGTTTTTTGGGGGGGTCTGGGGGTTCTTCCCTGCCCCCCCCCAAAATTGTCCCCTCCCCTCCAGGGAGCTCCCCGAGATCAACCGGCGCCACATCAACGAGTCGGTGACCTCGATCCGCAGGGTGAGCCCAAAAACACCCAAAAACACCCAAAAACTGCCCAAAACCTGCCCAAAACCAGCCAAAACCGCCCCAAAACTGCCCAAAACCACCCAAAAACTGCCCCAAAACTGCCCAAGATCGCCCAAAAACACCCCAAAAACACCCAAAATCACCCAAAAACATTCAAAATGTCCCAAAACACCCTAAAACACTGAGCCAGTTTTGGAATCCCTGAGCCGTTTTGGGGTGCTGTTTGGGGTCCCTGACCCGATTTTGGGGTGCTGTTTTTGGGTTTTGGGGTGCAGCTGGAGGAGGCGCAGCAGTGCAGTTTTTGGGGTGCTGTTTGGGGTCCCTGATCCATTTCGGGGTGCTGTTTTTGGGGTGCAGCTGGAGGAGGCGCAGCGGCGCCGGGAGCTGCGGCTGCGGGAGGAGCAGAGGGAGGTGCTGGAGCAGATCCGGGAGCAGGAGCCGCGGGTAGGGACCCCAAAAACGGGGGACCCCAAAATCGGGGGACCCCAAAAACGGGGGGACCCAAAATGGGGGGAACCAAAATGGGGGGAACCAAAATGGGGGCTGGGGAACCCCAAAATCAGGGACCAGGTGGGGTTTGGGGGTTCGTGGAGGGATTTTGGGGGTTCCCAGGGGGTTTAGGGGTTTTGGGGCCCTCAGCGAGATTTTGGGGGGCCCTGGGGTGTTTTGGGGGGGTTCAGGGGTGTGCAGGGGAGTTCTGGAGGGTTTGGGATTTTGGAGGTTCCCGGGGGGGGTTTGGGGTTTTTTTGGGGGGGTCCCCGGTTCTGGCTGATTTTGGGGTGTTCCCCTCCCCCGCAGCTGCTGCAGGAGCTGGAACAGGAGCTGGGGGGGCTCCCGGGGCCCCCCCCGGGCGACTCCACCCCCCTCTGACCGGGGAGGACCCCAAAATCCCCCCCACCCCCACCACGAGATTTGGGGTGCCCTGAATTTGGGGGGGTGAGGGGGGAGCCTTGGTGCCTTTTTGGGGTCTCTCCCCCATTTGAATCCCCCCCCACCATGGAATTTCGGGGGTCCCGGTGATTTGGCACCCCCAAAGTTTGGGGGGGGGTGAATCTCTAAGGGCTCCCCCAAAATTTGGGGACCCCCAAATTTCTGAGACCACTAAACGGGGCGGGTCTCTCCCCCACCCACCCCCAGATTTTGGGGTTTGGGGGGGTCACTGCCTCACGACACTAAAATCACTCCTGGCCACGCTTCTGTCCCCCCAAAATTTGGGGAGGGGACCCCAGAAAAATCCCCCAAATTTTGGGGGAGCTCCTCCTCTCAAGGGCTATTTTTTAACCCCTCCCCTCCCAAATTTTGGGAGTGGGGGAGGGGCTCCTGCCTGTCCTGCTCTGCTGTTGGGACCCTCCTGAATTTGGAGGGACCCTTCCTGGAATTGGGGACCCTCAAAGAAAATGTGGGGTCCCCCCTCTCTTTGTACAATAAGAGTCTTTTATTCTTCTATGGAGACGCCTCCTTTGGGGGTTGGGGTTTTTGGGGAGCTTTTGGGGGATTTTTGGTGTTTTTGGGAAAATCGCGCCGGGGGGTGGCGTCGGCATTGGGGTCGCAAACAGGCACCCCAACAGACAACTGGGGGTCCTTCTTTTCCCGCTTTTTTTTGGCGCCATCTTTGGAAGGTCAGTCGAGTAGTGTCCAAGCAGATTTTTAAAATTCTGGGCTGATTTCTCCTTTTCTTCTCCCCCTCTTCCATTTTAAGGTGGGGGGGGTCTCACTCCAGCGCCCCCTCCCCCATTTTGGGGGTCCCTTGATTTAATCCCCCAACCCAAAAAAATCCAAAATCTCATTTTTCTACAAAAATCCAAATTTTTATTGCCCCCCCGCCCCCTTTCCCTGCAGGATTTTGGGGACCCCCCCGGCCCAAAATGAGATTTTTGGAGAGGGGGGGTCCAGGTCGCCGGGGGGTCAGGGCGGAGGGGCGGGGGGGGAGGGGCGGCGCCCCCACCAGGCCCGGAGGGTCTCGCGCCAGCCCCTCCCCCACGGGGGGGACCCCCCGACACTGCGGGGCCGCGGCAGCACCTGGGGGGAGGGGACAGGTGGGGCTCGGTCACCTGGGGGGCACCTGGGGGGGCACCGGGGTCACCGACCCCCCCCCAGTGTCACCCCCAGTGTCCCCTCAGGCTCCTCCCCGATCACACTGTGCCCCCCCAGGTGTCCCAAGGTGTGCCCAGGTGTGTCCCCAGTCCCCCAGGTGTGCTCCAGGTTTGTCCAGGTGTGTCCCCAATGTCCCCAGGTGTGCCCAGGTATGTCCCCAATGCTCTCAGGTGTGCCCCAGGTTTGTCCAGGTGTGTCCCCAACGTCCCCAGGTGTGTCCCAGGTGTGTCCCCAATGTCCCCAGGCGTGCCCAGCTGTGTCCCCGTCCCCCCCAGGTGCGTTACCTGCAGCTGGAATTCGTCGCTCATCCTCCTCAGTCTCCGGCCGTACCTCTGCGCCGCCCAGAGCACGGGCGGGGCCGAGCGGGAGCGGCCCCGGCGCGGGGGTCCCCGGCCCCGCCCCCGGCCCCGCCCCGGCCCCGCCCAGCTCCGACCCGAGCCGGGCCCGCGCCTCTGGGGGAAAGGGGGTCAGGGGACCCCGAAAATAGGGGGACCCCAAAAACGGGGAGGGACCCCGAAAATGGGGAGGGAGGGGAGGGTGAGACACCCTCCCCCAGCCCAGCTCCCCCTGGGGGGTGTTTTGGGGTCCCCGGGGTGGTTTTTGGGGGTTCTCTCACCTGTGGAGGGGGTCCCGGGCTGGCTGGGGGCGGGGGAGCCCCCCCAGGGCGAGGGGGGAGGGGAGGCGGGGTCCTCGGGGGTCTCGTCCAGGCGGAACATCCTCAGGACATGGCGAGGCTGGGGGGCGGGGGGGGTCAGGGACCCCAAATCTGCACCCAGAGACCCCAAATCCACCCCGAGACCCCAAAATCCACCCCGAGACCCCAAAATCAACCCAGAGACCCCCAAATCAACTCAGAGACCCCAAAATCCACCCCCAAATCCACCCAGAGACCCCAAACCTGACCGGATACCCCGAATCCAGCCCCGGCACAGCCCCACCCCACGCCCAATTAGGATCCCCGATAATTAGCACCCCGCCCCCCAATTAATGATCCCAACCTTTGCCCCGCCCCCTCCGTGACCTTTGGCACCCGGAAGTTCCCCCCCGGCACCCCAAACCCGCCCCCCCCCCAGCTTTAGGGCACCCCAAAACTATCGGCGACCCCCACCAAAAACAGGGACCCTCCCCCAGGCCCGCCCAATGGGGGGACCCCAAAACCGCCCCTCCCCCACGGCCGGGGTGACCCCAAAACCGCCCCTCCCCCCTCCTGGGCACCCCCAAACCGCCCCGAGCCCCCAAACCCCACCAAGACCTGCGCCCCTCGCCAAACCCGCGCCCCCCCGCCAGGAGGGGGTCCCCATAACCCCCTCCCCCACCGGGGACACCCCAAAACCGGACCCTCCCCCAGGAGCGGCCGACCCTCCCCCTCCGCCCCAAACTCGCGTGCCCGCCCCTCCCCCGCGCCCCCCTCCTGCCCCCGGGATCCCCCGACTCCTCTCCCCTCTGGGGACCCCAAATCCGCCCCCCCCAAAGCACCTCTCCGCCGCGCTCGGCCCGGCCGCGTCAGCCGCGTGATTGACAGCTCGGCCGGCCAATCAGCGCCGGGGCTTCCCTGACGTCACAGACCTGGCCCCGCCTCCGGCCCCGCCCCGGCACAGCCCCCGAGTGGGCGGGGCCCGCGCGCGCCCGCCGCCAAGATGGCGGCGGCGGGGCTGAGGGGGCGGAGCCACCGGGGGCGGGAGGGAGGAAAAGCCCCCAAAATGGAGCCCCGAAATCATCGCCGGTGCCCCCAAAATCACCCCCGACCCCCGAAATGCCCCCACAGCCCCTAAAATACACCTCCCCCAAAATCGCCCCCTGGCCCCCAAAAGTGCCCCCCCAGGGACCCCACCAAGGCCCAGACTCCCCCACAGGGGCTCCCAAATGGACCCGGCCGCCCCCGGCAGCCCAAAAACCCTCAAAAATCCCCCAAAACCCCTCAAAAACCCCTCAAACCCCTCAAAAATTCCCCAAAACCCTAGAAAGTCCCCCAAAATCCTCCCCCAGCCGCCCATAATCTCCCCGGTCCTCCCAAAATTCACCCACCAAATCACCCCCTGCCCCCCAAAATCGTTCCCCAAATGGGCTCAGAACCCCTCCAGCAACCCGAAATCGGTCCCTGACCCCCAAAAGCGCCTCCAAGGACCCCCAAAAGTTCCCAACCCCCTCAAGGACCCCAAACCCAGCTCCCCTAACCCCGGGGCTCCAAAATGGTCACGCCCGCCCCCCCCCCGGGGCCCCAAAATGGCCCCGTCCGCCCCCCCGCCGTTTGTGCCTCATGGAAAAGCCCCGGGGCTGTGCTGGGACCCTCCCAGTATCGACCGGGACCGGCCCAGTATCCACTGGGACCCTCCCAGTATCGACTGGGAGCGACCTCGGCGCCCTTGGCCGGGCTGGGGAGGCGGCGGGGGGACAGCGGTGACACCAGTGACACCAGTATGGACAGTACAGACACCAATATAACCAGTATAACCAGTATAACCAGTATGACCAACACAGGGACGGCAGTGACAGCAGCGACACCAGTGACACCAGTATGACCAGTATAACCAATACAGGGTCAGCAGTGACAGCGGTGACACCAGTATAACCAGTACAGGCACCAGTATAACCAGTTTAACCCGTGACACCAGTATGACCAGTACAGGGATAGCGGTGACACCAGTACAGACACCAGTATGACCAGTACAGGGACACCAGGACACGGATCCCCGCGCCCCCAGTGTCGCCCAGTGTCCCCTCAGTCCATCCCAGTGCCCCCCCAGTGTCCCCCCAGTCCATCCCAGTCCATCCCAGTGCCCCCTCAATGTCCCCCCCAGTCCATCCCAGTCCATCCCAGTCTATCCCAGTGCCCCCCAGTCCATCCCAGTGCCCCCCCAGTGTCCCCCCAGTCCATCCCAGTGTCCCCCCAGTCCATCCCAGTCCATCCCAGTTCCGTGGGATGGGGACAGTGGGGGGGGAGGGGGGGATCACGTGATCCGGTGATGCGCTCGGGCCGCTATAAAGAGTCGGCACCGGATCGGAACCGGACCGAACCGGACCGAACCGCGACTGGATCGGGACCGCACCGGACCGGACCGGATCGGGATCGGAACCGGAACCGGACCGGCAGCGGAACCGGCACCGGATCGGACCTGGACATCGGCACAACCCGAACTGGATCAGGAGCAGGAACTGGATCGGAACCGGATCAAGACCCGGAGGTGGATTAGACCCGAACCGGGTCAGATCCGGATCTGGACTGGAACTGGATCGGACCCGGACAGGATCGCATCGGGACTGGATCAAAGCCTGGGACTGGATCACGAACCGGATCCGGATTAGGGATCAGAACCGGATCAAGACCCGGGGGTGGATTTGACCAGAACGGGAGCAGGGACCGGAACCGGAACCGGATCCATCCCGAACCGGGCCGGACCTGACCCGGATCAAAGCCTGGGACTGGATCAGTGACCGGATCCGGATTAGGGACCAGAACCGGGCCGGGCTTGGATCAAAACGCGGCGCTGGATTAGAGCCGAACCGGAGCCGGGACAGGGACGGGAGTGAGACCTGGAGCCGGAACCGGAACCGGATCGGGGGGTCGCGGGGGGGTCCCGGATGCGCGGGGGGGCCCCGCGAGGGTCCCCGGTGCGGCCCCGCCCCCCCCGGCGGGTCCCGCGGGCCGGGGGCGCGGGGGCGCGGGGGCGGTCCCGGTCCCGGTGCCCCCGGGAAGCTGCAGCTCCTCGAGCGCTTCTTCACCCCCCTGGGCCCCAGGCACCCCCTCCTCCCCTCCCCCTCCCCCGCCTCCTCCTCCTCCTCCTCCTCGGGGGAGGGGCGCTGGGGGCCCCCGCCCCCGTGACCCCCGGGATTCGGGGACCCCCGAGGCACGGGGGGTCGCGGCTGCGGCGGGGGCTGAGCCCCGGGACCCCCGAGCCCCTCGGGGACCCCTGGGGACATTCGGGACCCCGGGGGGGAGGGGGGGCCGGGCCGCCGGGGGCGCGGGGCGGGGGCGCGGGGGGAGGGGCTGCGGCGGGAGCAGAGCCGGAGTCAGGAGGGTCTGGGGGGCCGGGGGCGGGGGCGCGGGGGCGCCCCCGGCGGTCGCGGTCGCTCGAGGCCGTGGGGGCCCCCGGGGGTCCCCGGTTCTCGCGGTTCCTGGACGAGCTGACCCGGAGCGTGCTGAGCCCGGCCGAGCTGCGCGCGCTGGGCTGGGCCCCCCGCGCCCCCAAAACACCCGCGAGCCCCCGGCCCCCCCCGCACCCCCCCCGCCTCCCCCCGCGGCCGGCCGGGCTCGGCGGGACCCCGCGAGATGGAGGAGGAGGAGGAGGAGGAAGAGGAGGAAGAAGGACAGGTGGGGACACCTGGGGGCTTTTTTGGGGGGTTGGGGGTCACACCTGGGGGGGTTGGGGTCACACCTGTGTCACACCTGTGTCACTGGGGGGGTCACACCTGTGTCACCTGTGTCACACCTGTGTCACTCTGCGCTCTCCCCGCAGGTGCCGGGGGCGGCCGGAGGCGCCGGGGGAGCGAGGGGGTGAGTGCGGGGCTGGTTCGGGCTGGTTCCGTTTGGGTTCGGTTTTGGCGCTTTTTGGGTTCAGTTTTGGGGTCCCTCAGCCTCTCTTCCCCCCCAGATCCCCCCCGGCACGCGCGGAGCTGGATGCACTGCGGGAGCGAATGGACAGGTGAGGGATGGACAGGTGAGGGGGGACAGGTGAGGGGGGACAGGTACCTGAGCCCAGGTGAGGCCAGGTGAGGCTCAGGTGAGGCTCAGGTGAGGCTCAGGTGAGGCCGAGGTGACCCCCAGGTGAGGCCCAGGTGACCCCCAGGTGAGCCCAGGTGACCCCCGGACGGGCCGGGGCCGTCCCAGTGCTCCCAGTTTGCCCCGCAGGCTCCAGGACGATTACGCCAATTCCCAGCGCCTCAACCTGCTGCTGGAGGAGCGGCTGCGGGGGCTGGTGAGGGAGCGGGGGGTGGGGGGTTGGTTTGGGGGGTTTGGGGGGGTTCGGGGGTTGGGGTGGCTCGGGGTCCCGGTGACATTTTTGGGGTCAGCAGGGGAGTTTTGGATCCTGAGTTGATTTTGGGCGTTCCCGGGGGAGGGGTTGGAATCCTGGGTTGATTGTGGGGTCCCGGTGGCATTTCAGGGTCCTGGGTTGATTTCAGGGTGGGTTTTGGGGTTCCCGGGGTTGATTTTGGGGCCGTTTCGGGGTGATTTGGGGGCGGATTTTGGGGTGGTTCCAGGGTGATTTGGGGGCTGTTTTGGGGTGGGTTTTGGGGTTCCCGGGGTGGATTTTGGGGCCGTTTCGGGGTGATTTGGGGCTGTTTCGGGGTGCAGGCGCAGGCCATGGCGCTGGAAAGAGCCGCCCTGAGCCGCCACGTGGCCGAGGTGCTGCAGAGGGTCCTGGGGACCCCCCCGGGAACGGGAACCCCCCCGAGGGACACGGTGAGGGGAGGGACACGATGGGTGGGCAGTGGGGGGGGGACACATGGGGGGGGCAGTGGGGGGGACTTTAACTGGGGGGAGGGGGGACATTGGGGGGACACTGGGGGGGCACAGGGCGGGGACACCCCCGGGGTGAGGCGTTGGGGGCGTCGGGGGAGTGGTGACACCTTGGGTGACCCCACCCCCGGGTGACCCCGCCCTCCCGTGTCCCCTCCCCCCAGGTGGCCGCGTGGGGCGGGGTCGAGGATGAGGAGGGGGGGGCCGCTGCTGCCCCCCCGCCTTCAGGGACCCCCCGGGGGGGGCGGGGCCCCTGCCCTGAGCGCCCCCAAATCCCCCCCCCCATCCCCCACCCCCCAATAAAGGATTGAGACCCCCCCCGATGAAAAGGAGTCGTTCTGAGCACCCCAAAACTGACCCAAAGTGCCCCAAAATTTCCCCAAACTGGGGTCTCCCCCCACCGGACACCCCCAAATTCCATCCACTGTGACTTTATTGGCACCAGGAGGGGCCGTGACCCCCCAGACCCGGCCAGGACCCCCCCCCACCACTGTCCCAGGGGGTCCTGGATTTGGGGGGGGGTCCGGGCTGGGGTCAGTCCAGGGGGTCAGTGCAGCGGTCACTCTGTGGTCACTCGCGGTCACTCGGGGCTCAGTCCGGCGGGCACAGGGGTCAGTCTGGGGGTCACTCAGCAGTCACTCTGTGGTCACTCAGCGGTCACTCCGTGGTCACTCGCGGTCACTCGGGGCTCAGTCCGGCGGGCACAGCCGCGCCCCGATGTCGTCCAGCAGCCAGTCCAGGCCGGGCAGCAGGTCCCGGCCGGTGAAGGCCGAGCAGCCCTGGATGCGCCAGCGGTGGCTGCGGATGGAGTCCAGCTCCAGGGCCTGGGGACGGGGGGGTCACAGGGGTCAGGGGGGTCACGGGGGGGTCACAGGGGGTTTTTGGTTTTTTTGGGGGTTTCTGGGGGTACCTCCCGGATGTCCCCGGCCGGCAGCGCCCCGGGCAGGTCCTGTTTGTTGGCGAACACGAGCAGGGTGGCCCCGGCCAGGCGCTGTGGGGACAGCGACAGTGTCAGCCCGTGACCCCTGTCACCCCCCGCCACCCCCATCACCCCCTGCCACTCCCTGCCACCCTTGGTCACTCCTCCAGTGACCCCCAGTGACCCCCCTGGGCCATTCACTGCCCCCAGCCCTGTGACCCCCCCATGTCCCTGTGTCCTCCACATCCTCCTTGTCCCTGTGTCCCCATGTTCTTCTGTCCTGGTGTCCCCCCCTGTCCCCTGTCACCTCCTCCCGGAGCAGGGCTCTCAGCTCACTGTGGCTGTCCCCCTGTCCCCATGGCTGTCCCTGTGTCCCCCTGTCCCCTGTCACCTCCTCCCGGAGCAGGGCCCTCAGCTCGCTGGCGCAGAGCCGCAGCCGCTGCCGGTCACTGCTGTCCACCACCCAGACCAGCCCGTCCGTGCTCTCGAAGTAATTGCGCCAGTAGGAGCGGAGCGAGCTCTGCCCGCCCACGTCCCACACGTGCAGCTGGAACCTGGGGGGCACGGGGGGCACGGGCTCAGGGGGGTCACAGGGCTCAGGGGGGGTCACAAGGGCTCAGGGGGGTCACAGGGGTCAGAGGGGGTCAGTGAGGGGTCACGGGGTCGGGGGGGGTCAGTGTGGGGTCACCAGCCCCTCCACCCCCCCGCCCCTCCCCCTCACCCGCGGTGCTCCAGCGTTTTGATGTTGAAGCCCAGCGTGGGGGAGGTGCCCCCCACGTCCTCCCCGTTCAGCCGCTTCAGCAGCGTCGTCTTCCCGGCATTGTCCAATCCCCTGCGAGGGGCGGGGCCTCAGGACACGCCCACGGACACACCCAAACCGGGACACGCCTCTTTTACAGCCCCATCACACCCACTGACCACACCCACTGACCACACCCCCACCAACCCCACCCCAACAGACCACACTCCAACTAACCACGCCCTGACCACACCCTCACTGACCACACCCTGCTGGCCACACCCACTGACCACACCCTCACTGACCCCACCCCTCAGACACTCCTCCCCCAAGCGGCTCCACCCCCACAAGCCCCGCCTCCCACCCAGGCCCCACCCTCTGAAGCTCCACCCCATGCACCACCCCCCGGAAGCTCGGGAAGCCCCGCCCCTACCACGCGCCCCCCCCACTCCGCGCCCCCCGCGCCCCCTCCCCAGCCCCGCCCCCTCCCCAGCCCCGCCCCCGTGGCCCCGCCCACAGCACGAGCAGCCGCAGCTCTCGCTCCTTCTCGCGCATCTTCTTCAGGATCGTCAGCAGCCCCATGGCAGCCGCGCGCGCCGGGCCCGCCCCTCCGGCCCCGCTCCCACAGCCCCGCTCCCCGCCGCCCATTGGCCCTCGCCACACGGAAATCCCGCCCCCCGCTGCCCACTGATCTGCTCTTCACGGAAATCCCGCCTCCCGCCGCCCATTGGTCCGCGCGCTCCCGCTTCCGCCGCCACTTCTGGGTGCTCGGCGGCGGCGCTCGGCGCCCCCTGGCGGCGCGGAGGAGCGCGGGGCGGGGCGGGGGCGGAGCCGGGAGCTGGGGGGTCCCGGGGAGGGTTGGGGATGCCGGGGGGTCCCCAGGGGGGTCCCAGATCTGCCCGCCCCCGCCATGGCCGCCCGGAGTCTCTTCCTCCTCCTCCTCATCCAGGTGCTGCCGGTGCCGCTCCCGGCCATGCCCGACACCCCCGGCCCCGGCTGCCGCCTCCGTCGTAAGAGCTGGAGGGACCCCGGGACCCCCAGACCCCGCCCGGACCTCCCGCCCTCTCCGGGGTCCTCCATGCCCAGGGAACCTTCCCATGGCCGCGGGACCCCCCCCCCGGGCACCGGGACCCCCCCGGCCACCGGGCCCCCCACAGCCACCGGGACCCCCGGCTCCCACGGGAGCCCCTGACCCCGGAACCCCCACAGAGGGGATCCCAACCCCTCCCGGCTGCCAATCCCCCCCGGGACCCCACCCCACCCACCGGACCCTCCCTGAGTGGGGTGCTCCCCCACCCCATATTTTATGCCCGCCCCCTCCCCACGGCCCCGTCCCTTTTCACACTCCCCCTCCTTTTCCAGGGGTCCCGGTGCCCCTCCCGCGGGGGGCGGGACGCTGCCGCGTGGGGGGCGCGGCCTCGCTGGGCGCATGCGCGGGGCACTGCGAGTCCCGCGCCGGCCCCGCCCCCCGAGCGCTGCTGGATGCCGGAGGGCGCCCCCTGCTAGCCGAGGCGCGCTGCTGCACCATGGAGCACGTGACCAGGGTGGGCGTGGTTCTATCGGTGTGGGCGGGGTTTGGGAGGTGTGACAGGGCGGGGGCAAAGCCTATGGGCGGGGTTCGGGTGGGGCGGTGCCGCTGTGGGTGTGACAGGGCGTGTCCAGGTGCAGGTGGGGCACACCCAGGTGTGCCCCGGGGCGTGCCATCCCCTGACGCCGCCCTCCCTGCCCCTCTCCCCAGGTGCAGGTGACCCTGCGCTGCCCGGGGTGTCGCGGCGGCTCCGGACGGTGTCGGCCGGGTCCTGCAGGTGCGACATGTGCCGGCTGGGCCGGTACTGACCCCGGGCACTGATCTCCGGTACCGAATCCCGGACCCGACCCTCCCGACCCCCATTAAACGGAGCAGCACCAGCGGCTCTCGCAGTCTTGGGGCTCTCGGGGTGCTCCAGGGAAGCACACGGAGGTTGCCGCCACCAGAAACCCTTCACTGACCCCCAAAAATCCTTTACTGACACATAAAATCACCCCCGACGGGACCTCAGGGGGTCCCGCGTCACTCTCCGCCCCTCCCCAGGTGTTCCAAACTCCACTGAGACCCCGCCCCTAAATCGGCCCCAGAGTGCCCTCAAAGTGCTCCCCACACCCGGCCCTGTCCCTGAACCCCCGGCCCCGGACCTGCCCCCGACCCCCAGATTTCCCCCGACCTCCCCCTGCCCCATTCCGCCCCCTCCGCTTCCCCGGCTCTTCCCGTTTCCGGGAATCTCCAAAAATGTCACTTCCGGCCGCCTATTTCCTCCAGCCCCTCCCCTTTCTCGCTCCGAGCGCGCCGATTGGTCGGAGCGCACGCGCACGCTGTTTGCGGCGCTCTCATTGGCCGGCAGGGCGAAGCGCCCGCTGATTGATGGGGCGCGCTGTCAATCAAGCCCGTGGCTGTCAATGGGGAGCCGCGGTTCGGAAGCTGAAGTTGGTGGGCGGGTCCGGAAAGCGGCGGAGCCGGTGTGTCCCGGTGCTGCCGGTGCCGATCCTGGTGCTGATCCCGGCGCCGATCGCGGCGCCGCTCCCGCTGCCGGTGCCGCGATGCCGCGCTGGGCGCGGGGCTGGCCCGAGGCGCTCAAGGCCCGCGCCGCCCGGTACGCGCTGCAGCGCTGGCTCGGGCCCTACCTGGAGGAGCCGCTGCGGCTCGAGCAGCTCGGGCTGGACCTGCGGGGAGGCACCGGGAGCCTCCGGGAGCTGCGGCTGCGGGCGGCGGTCAGCGGGGACGGGGGGACAGCGGGGACAGGGGGACAGCGGGGACAGCGGGACGGCGGGGAAGGGCAGCGGGGCCGGCTCGGGGGCGGCGCTGCGGGGCTCAGGTGCCTCGGAGAACCCGCGGGTGATTTTGGGCCGGTTTTGGAGGCGGCTCGGGGCGGGTTCGGGCGGATTTTGGGGGGATTTTAGGGTGGCTTTGGAAGCGATTCCGGGATGGTTTCGGGGCGGGTTTGCTGCTGATTTTGGGGTGATTTCGGGCCCGTTCCGGGGTGATTTTGGGGTGATTTCGGGATGATTTCGGGCCCGTTCCGGGGGTCCCGGAGTCCCTGACCCTCGCCCCCCAGGCCCTGGACGAGCTGCTGGCCGAGGCGGGGGCGCCGCTGGAGCTGCGCTCGGGCGCGCTCGGGGCCGTGACCGTCACCGTGCCCTGGGCCGCGCTGGGCACCGAGCCCGTGCGGCTGCGGCTGAGCGGCCTGCGCCTCGTGCTGCGCCCGCGTGAGTGGCACTGTCACCCCTGTCACCGCCCTGTCACCCCCTGTTACCTCCATGTAACCCCGCTGTCACCCCCTGTCACCCTTCCCAGGTGTCTCCTGCTGTCCCCCGGTGTCCCCTGTCACCTCCCCAGGTCCCGGTATCCCCCCCCCCCAAAGCCCCCATGCCAGCCCCTGCAGTCCCCACCATGTCCCTCTGTCCCCCCCGGTGTCCCCTGACCCCCCTGATCCCCCCTGTCCCTCCAGGCCAGCCGGGGTCGCCGTGCTCGGGGTCGCCGCCCCCGGGGGGGGCTCAGCAGGGCCGGGACCCCCCCCCGGAGCCGCCCCCGCTGGAGGGGCTGGAGGCGCTGGCACTGAGCATCGACACAGGTGACAAGGGGACAGGGATTCGGGACAGGGACAGGGGACAGGGGATAGGGGGAGAGAGGGCAGGGACGGGGGACAGGGACAGGGGACAGGGGGGACGGGGAGGGGCCATTGACACAGGTGACAGCGGGGACAGGATTTGGGGGACAGGAGGGGACACAGGTGTCCCTGGGGGAGGTGACACAGGGAGAGGGGTCTGCACCTGGCCCTTCCCCATGTCCCCAATGTCCCCCCTGTCCCCCCAGTGCTGCGCCGGCTCCAGGTGCTGCTGGAGGACGCCGAGCTCAGGGTGGAGCTGCCCCCACAGCCCGAGGGGGGCCCGGGGGGGGCCCTGGAGCTGCACCTGCCCAGGTGAGGGGCGGGGAGGGCTCAGGTGTGTCCCAGCTGTCCCCAGGTGTGTCTCAGCTGTCCCCAGGTGTGTCACCTGAGTGTCCGTGTCCCCAGGGCCGAGTACGAGGACGCGGGGGGTGACCCTGGCTGCGCCCCCCCCGCGGTGCTGCTGAAGGAGCTGCGGCTGCGCGACGCCCGCCTGCTGTGGGAGGAGCTGCCGGCGGGCTGGGCGCAGGTACGGCCACCTGTGCACCTGTGTGTCACCTGTGTGTCACCCGTGTGCACCTGTGTAACACCTGTGTGACACCTGTGCCACCTGTGTGTCACCTGTGTGCCAACTGTGTGCCACCTGTGTGTCACCCGTGTGCACCTGTGTCGCCTGTGTGTCACCTGTGTGACACCTGTATCACCTGTGTGACACCTCTGTGTGACACCTGTGCACCTGTGTGCACCTGTGTCACCTGTGCCACCTGTGTGTGTCACCTGTGTGTCACCTGTCCCCTGCTCTCCCCGCAGGGTCCCGTGTCCCCCCCGGTGCTGGGGGGGCTCCTCCCGGGCCCCTCGGAGCTGAGCGTGCGCCTGAGGCGGCGGCGGAGCGGGGGAGCGGCGGTGCCGGCGGTGGGGGCGGGGCCTGCGGGGGGCGGGGCCTACGGGGGGCGGGGCCGGGATCCGGGCTGGGGCGGGGCTGGGGGCGGGGCTGGAGGAGTCTCAGAGCGTTTCTCATTTTGGGGATTTCAGGATTTTTGGGGTTTTATTTTTGGGAATTCGAGGGGTCTCATTTTTGACATTTTGAGGTTTTTGGGAGTCTCATTTTCAGTGGTTTTGGGGGTTTTTGGAGTCTGATATTTGGGGTTTGGGGCGTTTTGGGGCCTGATTTTCGGGGGTTTCAGGTTTTTGGGGTTCTGAGGGCTGATTTTCTGGGATTTGGGGTTTTGGGTTTCTGGAGTTTTTGTGGCTCAGGGTTTTGTGGTTCCGGGGTTTTTGGGGTTTTTGGGTTTTTGGGGTTTTGTTGCTCTGGGTTTTTGGGGCTCTGGTTTTTGGCTCTGACCCCCACCCGCAGGTGGAGCTGGAGGGGCGGGTGGGGGCTCTGCACCTGCTGCTGCCCCCCCCCCTGCTGGGGACCCTGCGGGCACTGCTGGGGGCCCTGGACCCCCCCGGTGAGTCCCCAAAAATGGGCTTGGGGGTTGGGGTCTCTTGGGGGATTTTTGGGCCTCCCCCGGTAGGTCTGGGGGGTTTTGGGTAGTTTGGAGTTTCCTGAGTTCATCTGTGAGGAGTGGGAGGATTTTGGGGGGCACTGGATGATTTTGGGGTGGGATTTTCCGGGGTGGGGGGGGCAGTGAGTGGTTGTGGGGGGTCAGTAATTAAATTTTGGGGGTCAGTAATTAAATCTGGGGGGCAGTGGTTAATTTTGGTGCTGGTTTTGGGTGGGTTTTGGGGGCAGTCAGTGGTTAATTTTGGGGGTCAGTGGTTAATTCTGGAGCTGTTTCTGGGCGGGTTTTGGAGCCCCCCCCGCCCCCGCTGACCCCTCCCGCCCCCAGGGCCCCCCCCCGGGGGTCGCAGCCGCCCCCTGCGTCCCCAGGACCTGGCGCTGATCGAGCGGGAGCTGAGCCGCGCCCTGCGGGGGGGGGGCGCCCCCCCGGGAACCCCCGGCACGGGGGACCCCGACAGCGGTGAGGGGGGGCAGGGGGCAGGGGGGGGGGTTCGGGGTGGATGTTGGGGGGTCTGAGGGGGTTTTGGGGAGATTTTGGGGGAGGTTTTTGGGAGGTCTGAGTTGTTTTGTTGTGTTTTGGGGGGTTTTTGGGGGAGTTTTGGGGGGGGTTTGGGGAGGTTTGAGTGGTTTTGGGGAGTTTTGGGGGTTTTTGGGCTGGTCTGAGTGGTGTTGTTGGTTTTGGGGGGTGTTTGGGGGTCTGAATTGTTTTGGGGGTTGTGTGGCTTTTGGGGTGTTTTGTGGGGTTCTTGGGGGTCCTCACCTCTCTTCCCCCAGAGCTGTTCTACTCCATGACGGGGTCCCTGGGGGGGGGGGACGCCCCCAGCACCCCCCCCAGCCCTGCCGTGAGTCGGGGGCCGGGGGAATTTGGGGAATTTTGGGGCTCTCGGGGAGAATTTTGTGGAGTTTTATTTGGGGCTTGGGGGGAGGGGGGAAATATTTGGGGGGAATTTGGGGGGTCCTGGGAGGGGAATTGGGAGGTGATTTTTAGGGGGGAGGTTGGAAAGGTTTGGGGAGGTTTGGGGGGGGATTTGGGGGTTTGGGGGGGTTTGGGGAGGGTTTGGGGGTTTGGGGGGGTTTGGGGAGGATTTGGGGGTTCATGGGGGGTTTGGGGGGCTTTGGGGGTTCATGGGGAGATCCTGGAGGGGGAATTGGGGAGGAAATTTTGAGGGGGGCCATTTTAGAAGGGAGAATTTTTTTGGGGTGGGAAATTTGAGGGGGTGGAAAATTTTGTGTTGGGGGGGAGGGATTTTAGAAATTTGGGGTTTGACCCCCCACACTCTGCACCCCTCCCCCCCTCCAGGGCAGCCCCCCAGGCCGCCTCCCCTCCCCCCACGGCTCCGACCCCCCAGGTGAGTTTGAGGGGGCCCCAAAACTGGGGGGGCGGTGGGGGGAGGTCCCCAATGTGGGAGGGGGTCCCTGGAGTGGTCTGGGGGGGTCTCTGGGGGTCCCTTGGGTCCCGGGGGTCCCGGAGGGGCTCTGGGGGTGTCTCTGGGAGTCTCTGGGGGGCTCTGGGGGTCCCCAATGTGGAGGGGGGTCCCTGGGGGAATCCTGGTGGTCTCTGGGGGTCTTGGGGGTCCCGAGGGTGTCTCTGGGGGTCCCGGGGGGGCTCTGGGGGTCCCCAATGCGGAGGTGGGTCCCTGGGGGGATCCCGGTGGTCTCTGGGGGTCCCTGACCCCCCCAGGCCGGGGTCCCCCCTCCCCCCCCCGGGGGGGGTTCCGGCTCCAGGTCACTCTGGGCTCGGTCACGGCGCTGCTGCCCGAGCAGGGAGGGGCCCCCTGCCCCCCCCACCTGCGCCTGTGGGCGGAGCTCTGCCAGGGCCACGCCCACCCGGCCTGGGACCGCGCCCTGCCCTTCCCCCACCTCAGGTACGGCCACAGCCCCTCCCCCAATGACTGAACCCCCCAAAATCCACCTGAGCCCCCCCCAACCTGCCTGACCCCTGCAAAACACCCCTGACCCTCCTGACCTTCCCCGTGTCCCCAATGTCCCCCCCAATGTCCCCCTGACCCCCCCTAATGTCCCCCCGTGTCCCCAGGCTGGCCGCGGGGGGGGCGCAGCTGTGGCTGCACTCGGGGGGCGCGGGGGGGCCCCGGGGGGGGCTCTCGCTCGCCCGCCTGGAGCTGCTGGAGGAGCTGCCGGGGGCGGAGCCCCCCCAGATACAGGTGGGCGGGGCCACAGAGGGGCGGGGCCGGGCGGGGGTGGGGCCGGGCGGGGGCAGGGTCTGGAGGGTGTGGCTGGGGAGGGGGGGCTAGAGAGAGGTGAGGTTAAAGGGGGTGGGCGTGGCCTGCAGGTGGGCGTGACCTGTGGGGGCATGGAGCCTGATGGAGTGGGTGTGGCCAGCAGGGAGGTGGGAAATGGGTGTGGCTGTGGGGGCGGGGCTCACACAAAGGGGGCGGGGGCTTGTCTGGGTGTGGCTGTGGAGGGGCGGAGCCTGTCTGGGTGTGGCTGTGAGTGGGCAGGGCTCACACAAAGAGGGCGGGGTCTGTCTGGGTGTGGCTGTGGAGGGCGGGGCCTGTCTGGGTGTGGCTGCCCCACCCACCCCTGGCCCCGCCCCAGGTTCTGCATTTCCCTCCCCCCGGCCGCCGGCCCTGCCCCCGCCCAGCCCGTGCTGCGCCTGCGCTGGGGCCCCCGGCCCCACCCCCCCCGGGGCCCCGCCCCTCCCCAAGGTGAGTGGGGGAGGGGGGGCCCCATTGCCCCCCCAGGCAGGACTTGGGGCGGGGGAGGGGTTTGGGGGACCCCAACCCCCCCAGAGACCCAAAAACTCCTCCCCCAGCCACAGATACCCCCCCCATCCCCAATTAACACCCCCAATTAACCACTCCACCTAACCCTTCTGATTAACCTGCTCAATTAACCCCCATCCCCAATTAACTCCCCCATCCCCTCCCCACCCCCACGGTCCCCCCACCCCCCCTGACCCCCCCGTGCCCCCAGGGCCCCCTCCCCCCGCTGGAGCTGGGGGTGCAGCTGAGCCCCCCCGAGCTCGACCTGGACCTGGGGCTGCTCGAGCGCCTCGGCCCCGCCCTCCGCGCCATCTTGGGCCCCGCCCCCGGCCCAGCCACGCCCACAGGAGAGGACTCCGCCCCTGGAGAGGTGGGCGGGGCTGGGGAAAGGGGGAGGGGATTGGAAGGGGTGGGGCTAAGGGAGGCATGAGGGGAGGGGTTTGGGGAGGGGTGGGGGCGTGGTCAGAGGGAGGGGCTTGGTGTGGGTGTGGCCAGAGGGAGGGGCTCGGTGTGGGTGTGGTCAGGGGACGGGCTCGTTGTGGGTGTGGTTAGGGAGGGGCTGAATGTGGGTGTGGTCAGAGGGAGGAGCTTGGTGTGGGCGTGGTCAGGGAGGGCTTGGTGTGCTCAGAGGGAGGGGCTCTGTGTGGGTGTGGTCAGAGGGAAGGGCCCATGTGGGCGTGGTCGGGGGGTCAATGTGGGCGTGGCTCTGCCCAGTCCCTGGGCGTGTCCTGACTGTGCCCCACCCAGGTGCGGTGGGCGTGGCCTGTGCTGCGCTGGGCGGCGCCGGGGCGGGGCTCAGGCTGCGGCTGCCCCTGACCGACCTGCGCCCGCCCCGCCCGCGCCCCTCCCCGCCTGCGCCCGAGAGCCTCCGGGCCCGGCTCGGGGAACCCCGCGGGTGGGCGGGGCCGGGGGGCGGGGCCGTGAGCTGCGAGCACCTGGAGGGTGAGAGGGGGAGGGGCCACGGGGGGGAGGGGACACAGGGTGGGCAGGGGGATGGGGGAAATTGGGGGTTCAGGGGGTGGGAAGGGTACAGGGTGGGGGACAGGGAGGGGACACGGGGACAGGGAGGGGACACTGGGGGGACATTTGGGGTGACATTGGGGCGGCACTGGGGGAGGACAGGGAGGGGACATGGGGGATTGGGTTGGGGACACCCCTGAAAACAACAGGGACACGGGGGGAACATTCCTGGGGACGTGGGGGCTGACACGGATGGGAGGGGACACAGCTGGGGGGGGGCACACTGTGACCCCCCCGTCCCCCCTCTGCCCCCCGTGCCCCCCGTGCCCCCAGTGACGTACGAGGCCGAGGACATGGGGACCCTGCCCTGCCTGCGCGCGGAGCCGGGGCCCGGCCCGGGGGGGGCCCCCAGCAACCCCACGTGAGCGGGGGGGGCACTGGGGGGGCACTGGGGGGCACTGGGGGTCCAGAGCTGGGGGAGGGGCAGTCTCGGGGGTCCGGTGGGGTGGGTGGGGGATCTTTATGTCACGGGGTCCCCAGGGTCTTTTTTTGGGGATTCCCAGGGTCTGTTTCTGGGGGCCCCCAGGGTCTGTTTTCGGGGGTTCCTCGGATCCCGGGGTTGGGGGATTTGGGGCTCCTCCCCTCTCCCCCATGCTGACCCCCGTGCCCCCAGGCTGGAGGTGACCGTGGCTGAGACCCCCCGGGGCCCCCCCGGGCCCCCCCCGACCCCGTTCTCGGCTCGGCGCAGCATCTACGAGAGCCATGAGGTGGGGACCCCAAAACTGCCCCCCAGAACTGCCCCCAAAACCGCCCCCAAAAACAGCCCCCAGAACTGCCCTCAAAAACAGCCCCCAAAAACAGCCCCCAAAACTGCCCCTCAAAAACAGCCCCCCAAAAACAGCCCCCCAAAAACTGCCCCCAAAAACTGCCCCCAAAAACTGCCCCCCAAAACTGCCCCTCAAAAACTGCCCCCCAAAAACCGCCCCCCAAAACGGCCCCCCAAAACTGCCCCCAAAACCGCCCCCAAAAACTGCCCCCCAAAAACTGCCCCCAAAAACTGCCCCCAAAACTGCCCACAAAAACTGCCCCCCAGAAATTGCTCCCAGACCTGCCCCCTAAAAACTGCCCCCAAAAACTGCTCCCATAAACTGCCCTGGGGCTTGGGGGAGTCTCTCAGGGTTTGGGGGGGTCCCTCAGGGTTTGAGGGGTCCCTCAGGGTCTGGGGGTCTCCTGAGCCCCCCCAGTCCCACGCTGCCCCTCCCCCCAGCTGGTGCTGCCAGGGACCCCCGAGGAGTTGGGGGCGTTTGTGGAGGGGGCGCTGGGCGGGGCCCCCTGGACGCTGCAGGTGAGGCTGCCCCGAGCTCACCTGAGCCTGAGCCCCCCCGAGCTGCTGCAGCGCCTCTACAACAGGTGAGGGGACAAAACACCGGGGGGGGGCAGGGAGGGCAAAATGGGGACGGGCAAAAAATGGAGGGGAGCAGGGGCGCCCCAAAACCAGGGGGGGCGTGGTCCCGGGGGGCGGGGTCTGGGGGGGCGGGGTCCCGGAGGGGCGGGGTCCCTGGAGGGGGGCAGGGTCCCTGGAGGGGGGCGGGGTCCCTTCCTGGCCCCCTGAATCCCCCCGGCCCCCCCAGGATCAACAACGACCTCCTGCTCTGGGACCCCGCCCTCCCTGGAGGCCCCGCCCCCTCCGTTGACCACGCCCCCGCAGAATGCCCCACCCCCTTCCGGCCCTGCCGCTCCACACTGGGCACAGGTGAGACCCCGGGACCCCCCAAAAAGAACTGGGGTGTCCCCAGACCCCGGATGTCCCCCCCCGTTTTGGGGTCCCCCTGACCCCGCTGTTCCCCAGACTCCGAGGAGGAGGAGGAGGAGGACGAAGGCC
This sequence comes from Muscicapa striata striata, assembly GCA_030060385.1. Taxonomy (NCBI): domain Eukaryota; kingdom Metazoa; phylum Chordata; class Aves; order Passeriformes; family Muscicapidae; genus Muscicapa; species Muscicapa striata. The sequence continues at coordinate 31,795 of JAREIS010000685.1, read as the reverse complement.
CCAGGGGGTCCCCGCAGGACTTTGGGGACTTTGGGGACCCCCCCGGGCCCCCCCAGAGCGGCGGCGCCATCCTGGTCACAGTGCCCTGGGGGCGTGTGACAGCTGAGAGCCCCGCCGAGGTGAGGGGCACACCTGGGCACACCTGGGGCACCTGGGCACACCTGGGGGGCACCTGGGGCACACCTGGGCACACCGGGGCACACCTGGGGCACCTGGGCACACCTGGGGGGCACCTGGGGCACACCTGGGCACACCGGGGCACACCTGGGGCACACCTGGGGCACCTGGGGCACACCTGGGGCACACCTGGGCACACCGGGCACACCTGGGGCACACCTGGGGCACCTGGGGCACACCTGGGGCACACCTGGGCACACCTGGGGCACACCTGGGGCACACCTGGGGCACCTGGGCACACCTGGCACACCTGGGGCATACCTGGGGCACCTGGGCACACCTGGGGCACCTGGGGCACACCTGGGTCCCCGGGGGCAGAGGAACAGGGGGCAGGATCTGACTCAGTTTTTTTTTTTTGGGGTGTCCCAGGGGGAGGGGCGGTGTCTCACAGTGTTTTTGGGGTCTCCCAGGGGGCTCCCGGGGTCGCGGCTGGTGCTGGAGCTGGGGGAGGGGCGGCTCTGTGTCCTCCCCCGCCCGGGGGGGGCGCAGGGGCAGAGCCGGGCCTGCGCCGAGCTGGGGAGCCTGGAGCTGCTGCACGGTACCCCAAAATCGGGGGGGACCCCGGAACCGGGGGCCAAAACGGGGGGCACAAAAACGGGAGGTGGGGGGAGAGAGTGCCTCAAAAACGGGGGGTGAGGGGGGCCACAATCAGGGGGACCCCGAAGTCGGGAGGGCTGCCCCAAAAACGAGGGGACTCTAAAACCGGGGGGAGGCCAAAAACGGGAGGGGATGGGGGGGTGACCCCAAAACGTGGGGGGGGATGCCCTGAAAATTGGGTAGGGGGTAACTCCGTGTGGGGGAGGGGTGGGGGTCCCGGTTTTGGGGGTTCCCCGGTTTTCGGGGGGTCCCCGATCCTCCCCGTTTTCTCGGGGGAGTCCCCGGGGCTCGGGCGGGTTTCGGGGTTCCCCAGCCCCTCCCCCACCTCACCGCCCCTCCCCCCCAGGCCCGGTGCCCCCCGAGGGGGAGGGGCCGCCCCCCCCCCTGCACCCCACCCTGGTGCCCTGGGACGAGCCCGCGCCCCCCCAGGGACCCCCCCCAGCCCCCGGATGATGGCGCTGGCGCTGCGGAGCTGCGAGAGCCCGGGCGGGGACAGCAAGGTGACACTGGGGACAGGGACACTGGGGGGGACAGGGGACAGGGGACAGGGACAGGGGACACTGGGGGGGACAGGGGACAGGGGACACTGGGGGAACACGGGGACAGGGGACAGTGCGGGGGACAGGGACAGGGGACAGGGGACGATGGAGGGGACAGCGAGAGCCCCCGCCGGGACAAAAAAGTGAGGCTGGGGAGACAGGAGGGACACTGGGGGGACACTGGAGGGACACTGGGGGGACACTGGGGGGTCAGGGGACACAAACGGGTCTGGTGGGGATACGGGGGTGACATCTGGGGACATTGGGGGGGCGGGGGGGGAGCAGGAAGGACACTGGGGACACTGAGAGAGGGAGGGGGCTGCTGGGGCACCCCCCGGTGTCCCCCGTGTGCCCCCAATGTCCCCCAATGTCCCCCCTGTCCCCAGGAGCTGGTGGTGGCCGTGGCCCTCGAGGGGGTGAAGCTGCGGCACCGCCCCGACCCCCCCGGGACCCCCTGGTACAGCCAGGTGAGGGGGGAGGGGGGATTTTGGGGTGCCCGGGTTTGGGTTTGGGGGCTCGTTTGGGGAGGGCCCTGCCGGGGGGATTTGGGGGTCCCGTTTTTGGGGTCTCTGGTTTTGGGGCTGTTTTGGTCATTCCCGTTTTTGGGATTTCTGGTTTTGGGGTTGTTTTGTTTGTTCCCACATTTGAAGTTTTTTGGGGTTTCCTCTGGGGGGTTTCCCATTTCCGGGTTTTTTTTGGGGCGTTCCCGTTTTTGGCGCTCTTTTGGTGGTTTTTCGTGTTTTTTATTTTCTTTGAGAATTTCCCGTTTTTGGGGTTTCCTTTTGGGGTTCTCTCCTTTTGGGGTTCCCGGGGTCACTCTGGGGTCCCCCCGCAGCTGCTGGCCCTGCTGGCCCTGGAGGACGAGCCGGTTTTGGGGTACACGCCCCCCACCCCCCTGACCCAGCTGCACCTGCACCTGCAGCGCTGCAGCCTCGACTACAGGTGGGCACCCCAAAACCGGGGGGGGACCCCAAAACGGGGACCCTGGGAGGGGAGGGACCCCGAAATGGGCACCGTGAGAGGGGAGGGGCCCAAAAATAGGGGGGGCTTTGGGACAGGGGGTGATCCCAAAATGGGGGGGATCCTGGGAGGGGGTGATCACGAAATGGGGATCTTGGTTTTGGGGTGACCCCAAAATAGGGGGTTGTGGAACAGGGGGTGATCCCAAAATGGGGAATTCTGGGAGAGGATGACCCAAAAACGGGGGATCCTGGTATTGGGGTGACCCCAGAATGGGGGGCTGTGGGTGGGGGTGACCCCAAAATGGGGCTGCTTTGGGGGCCCCCAGTCCCTGTTTGGGGGTTCCTGGTTTTGGGGCCGGGGGTTTCCAAGGTCCCCCCCATCTGGGGGTGCTGGGGGTTGGGAGCCCCCTGATCCCTTCTGGGGGTGACGCGGATTTTGGGGTCCCCCCAGGCCGCCCCCCCTCCCCCTGCGGGTGCTGGTGACGGCCGAGACCCTGAGCGTGAGCGGGGGCGACCCCCGGCGGGGGGGGCTGCGGTGAGGGGGGGCACGGGGAGGGGGTTTAGGGGGCTGGGGAGGGGCCCGGGGGGGCACAGAGGGGTTTGGGGGGGTCACAGAGGGGTTTGGGGGGTCCCGGGTGGTTTTTGGGGGGTTTCTGGGGAGTTTTTTGGGCTCCTTGGAAATCTGGGAGGGGGGGTCACTAGAAGTTTTTGGGGGGGTCTCAGAAGATTTCTGGGGGGAGGGACTGGGGGGGTCTCGAGGGGTTGGGGCAGTCCCGGGGGGGGGTTTTGGGGGATCCCGGGGGATTTTTGGGGCTCGGGTGGGGGTGTCAGGACTCCCCGGGGATTTTTTGGGGGATCCCCGGGGAGGTGTTTGGGGCTCCCCATGGGTTTTTTGGGGGTCCTGCCCCCCGTGACCCCCCCGTGACCCCCCAGGCTCCTGGTCGATGACGGCTCCGTGTTCCTGAGCGAGCGCTGCGGGGGCGGGGCGCTGGACCTGCAGAGGGGTAACGGCACCCCAAAACCGGGACACCCAAAACCGGGACACCCCAAAACCGGGACTCCCCAAAATGGGGCACCCCAAAACCGGGACACCCCAAAACCGGGACTCCCCAAAATGGGACCCCCAAAATGAGACACCCCCAAAACAGGACACCCCAAAATGGGGCACCCCAAAACCGGGACACCCCAAAACCGGGACACCCCAAAACCGGGACACCCCAAAATGAGACACCCCCAAAAATAGGACACCCCAAAAACAGACTCCCCTCCCAAAACTCAGGGGTGCCCATGGGTGCCTGGGCGGGTCCGGGGGGGTCCGGGGCAGTTTGGGGGTGCCCGGGGGGCTCCGGGGGGTCCGGGGCAGTTCGGGGGTGCCCGGGGGGGTCCGTGGCAGTTCGGGGGTGCCCGGGGGTCACTCCGGTGCCCCCCCAGATTTCGTGTCCGTGCTCGACGTTGATTTCCTGGAGCTGCTGCTGAGCACGTGGCGGGGGACGGCGAGGGGGCGGTGAGTGGGGCGGGGCGGGGGCGGGGGCTGGGGAGTTTTTGGGGGATTGGGATCGCTGGGATTTGGGGTGACTCCCCGCACCCTCCCGGGAAGGGGTGAGGGCATTTCTGGGGGTTCAGGGAGGCTCGGGGGGGTCAGGGGGGTTTTTGGGGGAGTCGGGGGGGAGCTCAGGCGGGTTTGGGGGGGCTCAGTTGGGTTTTGGGGGGGTCGGGGGGGCTCGGGGGGTTGGGTTTTGGGGAGTCATGAGGGGTTTGGGCTGTCAGGGGTGTTTTGAGGGGGTCAGGCAGGTTCGGGGGGGCTCAGGCGAGTTTTGGGGGGGGTCAGTTTAGTTTCGGGGGGGTCAGTTGGGTTTTAGGGGGTTCAATTGAGTTTTGGGGGGTCAGTTGGGTTTCGGGGCTCGCTCTCACGCCGTGCCCCCCCAGGCCCCCCCCGAGGAGCTGCTGGTGGCCCCCGCCCGCCTGCGGGGCCGGACCTGCTGTGACAGCGCGGCCGCTCTGGCGCTGCTGCTGCAGCACCTGGGGACCCCCCCGGGGCCCCCCCCGCGGCCCCCCGAGAGACCCCCGGGAACGGGGGGGCAGCAGGTGGGGCTGGGGGGGAAATGGGGGGGAAAAAACGGGGGGGCAGAAATTGGGAGGGGAAATGGGGGCTGGGGGGGACACGGGTGTCCTTTCTTGGGTCTGGGGGGGGGCAAAAGGGACCCCAATTGGGTCTGGGGGGGGCACTTGGGAACCCCCAGTGCCCCTCCCCCAACTCTGTTCCCCCCCTCAGGCCCCCCCCGCGCCCCCCCCCGCCCCCATCAACCAGCAGGACCTGACGGACGCGCTGAGAGACCCCCCCGGGACCCCCCCCGGGGACCCCCGGACCCCTGGTATGGGGGGGAATTGGGGGGGGCTGGGGGTGGATTTGGGGACCGGGACAGGAACTGGGGGGGAGATTTTGGGTCTGGGGGGGCTGTTTGGCATCTGGGGGGGCTGTTTGGGGTCTGGGGGGGCTCTGACACCCCCCTGTCCCCCAGGCCAGGCCCTGCCCCCCCCGGCCCCCCCCGTGTCCCTGTACCTGTTCCCGGGGGAGGGGGGGGCCTCTGCCCGGGCCCCCCCCGAGCCCCCCCCGCCCCCAAGGGGGGGCAGCGCCGACCCCGACCCCGACCCCGAGGGGTTCTGCGTCCTCGAGGCCCCCGAGACCCCCGAGCCGGTGAGTGGGGGGGGCTCTGGGGGGGGGTCCCGCGTGACAATGGGGTGTCCCTGTCCCTGCCAGACCCCCCCGGGTGACACTGGGGTGTCCCAGGTGACACTGGGCTGTTCTTGGGTGACACTGGGATGTCCGTGTGTGACACTGGGGTGTCTGTGGGTGACACTGGGGTGTCCCAGGTGACAGTGGGGTGTCCGTGTGTGACACTGGGATGTCCGTGGGTGACACTGGGGTGTCTGTGTGTGACACTGGGATGTCCGTGGGTGACACTGGGGTGTCCGTGTGTGACACTGGGGTGTCTGTGTGTGACACTGGGGTGTCCCAGGGGACACTGGGGTGTCCATGGGTGACACTGGGGTGTCCCAGGTGACACTGGGGTGTCCGTGGGTGGCGCTGGGGTGTCTGTGTGTGACACTGGGGTGTCCCTGGTGACACTGGGGTGTCTGTGGGTGACACTGGGGTGTCCGTGGGTGGCGCTGGGCTCTCTGTGGGTGCCGTTCCCGTGTCCCAGGTGACAGTGTCCCCTCGGTGTCCCCAGGCCGCCCCCCGCGTGCGCTGGCTCGCCCCCGGGCCCCTGCGGGTGCTCCCCGGCCATTTCGGGGTCCCGCGGGGGGAGCGGGACCCGGCTGCGCCCCGGGCTGCCCCCGCCCCGCGCCCGCCTCGTGCTGCGCGACCTGAGCCTCACTTGGGCGCTCTTCGGGGGGCGGGACTTCGGGCCCAGCCCCGCCCCCGCCCCCGGCAGGTGGGGACACACCTGGGGGACACCTGGAGGGGGGCACACACCTGGGGGAGGGCTGGGGGACACACCTGGGGGACACCTGGAGGGAGGGACACACCTGGGGGGGGCTGGGACACCAGGGCGGGGCTGGATGGGATGGACACCCCCCAGAACAAGGGGGCGGGACAATGGACGGGGCTGAGCTGTGGGCGTGGCCGGGAGGGGCAATGGGTGCGGCCTCAGTGATCCCCGCCCCCTCAGGCCCCGCCCCCGGAGCGCAGGCCCCGCCCCCCCGCGGTGGCGCAGCCGGGGGGGTCCCGGGAGGATCCCGGGACAGCTGATGGAGCTGCACCTGGGCAAGGTGAGGGTTCGGGGGGGCTGGGGGTGCACCTGGGCAAGGTGAGGGCTCAGGGGGCTGGGGGTGCACCTGGGCAAGGTGAGGGTTCGGGGCTGGGGGTGCACCTGGGCAAGGTGAGGGTTCGGGGGGGCTGGGGGTGCACCTGGGCAAGGTGAGAGTTCGGGGGCGTCGGGAGGGGCCGTGGGAGGGTCCTGGGGCAAGTTCAGGGGGTCCGGGGGATTTTGGTGATCCCGAGTGGATTTTGGGTGTCCCGGGTGGGTTTTGGCAATCTCTGGGTGGGTTTGGGGTTCTCAGGGTGGATTTTGGGGTTCTGTGTGTGCATTTCGGGGGTCCCGGGTGGGTTTTGGGGCTCTCTGGGCGGGTTTTGGGGTGTTCACGGTGCATTTCGGGGGCCCCCCGTGCCCCCAGGTGTGCCTGCAGCACGAGTCGTACGCGGCCGAGCCCGGGGGGCTCGGGGGGGCCTCTCGGGGGTCCGCGCTGGGCCCGGGGGAGGTCCCCACGTCCCGCCTGGTGCTGCTGGTGCCGGAGCTGGAGCTGCGCGACCGCCTGGGGGGGGGCGCGGCCCCCCCGTTCCTCGCCCGGCACCCCCGGGGCGGCCCCGGCCCGCAGCCCCCCACGGTACGGCCGGACCCCGACGGGACCCCTGAATGGGACCCCGAAATGTGACCCCAAAATGGGAGCCCCAGGTGGGGACCCCGGGCTGGGACCCCCTCCCGAGACCCCGAGTGTGACACCCCCCGCGCCCCCAAGTCCCCTAAACGTGACCTCAGCTCCTGACCCCTCCCCAAACCCGACCTCCTCCCCCCCAAATCTGCCCCCAGCTCTGCCCCTCCCCCGGCCTGAGACCCTCCCCAAATCTGACTCCAAATCTGCCCCTCTCAAAACTCCCTCAAAATTGAGCCCCCCTTTTTAACCCCCCCATTTCTGCCCCCCCGTGCCCCCAGCTCTGGCTCAAGGCTCTGCGGGTCCTGCCCCACCCGCCCCCCCCCGGGGGGGTCCCCGAGTGCTGCCTCAGGGTCACCGTGACCCCCCTGCGCCTGCACATCGACCAGGTGGGGGGCGGGCCGGGGGGGCTTTGGGGTGTTTGGGGGGTGTTTGGGGTATTTTTGGGGGGTGGTTTGGGGGGTGTTTGGGGTATTTTTGGGGGTGTTTTGGGGGGTGTTTGGGGTATTTTTGGGGGTGTTTGAGGGGTGTTTGGGGGGTGTTTGGGGGGTGTTTTGGGGGGCGTTGGGGGGTGTTTTGGGGGGTGTTTGGGGTATTTTTGGGGGTGTTTTTGGGGGTGTTTTGGGCTGGTTTTGGGGGTGTTTTGGGGTTTTTTTTGAGTATTTTTGGGGATCTCACGGTGTCCTTGCCCCCCTCAGGACGCGCTGATTTTCCTCAGGGATTTCGCCAGTGGATTCATCGCCCACCTGAGCCCTGCCCCGGGACCCCCCCCGGGACCCCCCCCCGGTACCGCGGCGCGGGGGGGAGGGGCTGGTGCTGTGGGGGGGCACGGGGATTTTGGGGGTCCCTTCACTGTCCCTCCCCTCACTTTTGCAGCGCCCCCCGGGGTCGGGGACCCTCCCAGGCCGGAGCTGCCCCCGGACGAGGACCCCGAAACAGAGACCCCCCCGATCTACTTCCGGTGGGACTGGGGGCACGGGGGACACTGGGGACACTGGGGAGGACTGGGAGGGGGACACGGGGACAGCGGGAGGGACAGCGCTGTCACCACGTCCCTGAGACTGTCCCCAGGGCTGTCCCTGCTTGACAGCGCTGTCACTGTCCCTGTCCCATCTCTGTCCCATCCCTGTCCCATCCCTGTCCCTGTCCCTGTTCTTGTCCCATTCTTGTCCCTGTCCCATCCCTGTCCCTGTCCCTGTCTCTGTTCCTGTCCCATTCCTGTCCCTGTCCCATCCCTGTCCCTGTCTCTGTTCCTGTCCCATCCCTGTCCCTCTCCTGTCCCCAGCGAGTTCCGGTTCACCGCCGATGTCCCGTCTGGCTCGACTATCGCGGCAAGCGTGTCACCATGGAGCAGGTGACAGGGCGGGGGACGGGGGGTGACAGCGCCACAGCCCCTGTCCTCTAGTGCCACCGTCCCTCAGTGCCACCATCCCCCAGTGCCACTGTCCCCTGGTGTCACTGTCCCTCAGTGCCACTGTCCTTCAGTGCCACTGTCCCCTGGTGTCACTGTCCCCCTGGTGTCCTTGTGTCCCCATCCCCAGTAACACTGTCCCCTCTCTATCCCCCCTCCCTGTCCCCTGCTGTCCCCTGCTGTCCCCAGGGTGCCCTGGCCGGGATCCTGATCGGGCTCGCGCGGCTCAACTGCTCCCAACTGCGGCTGAAGCGGCTCTGCCACCGCCAGGGGTGGGGCAGGGGGACACTGGGGACACTGGGAGGGACAGGAAGGGGACAGGGGGACAGTGGGGGGCAGGGGCGGGACAGGGAGGGACAGGGGGGAGGACAGGGAGGGGACAAGGGGACAGTGGGGGGGCAGGGGGATGGAGGGGATGGGGGGACAGGGAGGACAAAGGGGACAGTGCGGGCCTGGGGATGCTTCGTGTCCCCAGATTCACCGTTCCTGTCCCCCCCGTCCCCCCCGTCCCCGCAGGCTGCTCGGGCTCGGCCGGGTCGTGTCCTACGCGGTGTCCGAGTGGCTCCGGGACATTCGGTGTCACCAACTGCCGGGGCTGCTGGGGGGGGTGGCGCCTGTGCACGCGGTGCTGCAGCTCTGTGAGTGTCCCCAGTGTCCCCAAATGTCCCCAGTGTCCCCAATCCCTCCAATGTCCCCAGTGTCCCCCCAGGGTCCCCCCAGTGTGTCCCCCAATTCCCCAGTGTCCCCCCAATCCCCCAGTGTCCCCAGTGTCCCCATGTCCCTGTCCCCTCAGGGCGCGCTCTCCGGGACCTGCTGCTGCTGCCGCTGCAGGGGGGGGGTCCCGGGGGGGTGACACGGGGGGTGACCCGCGGTGTCACCGCCCTCGGGGCCGCCTCGGCCAGCGCGGCCATCGGGCTGGGGGCGCGGCTGCTGCGGGCGCTGCAGGTGGGACCCCAAAAAAACCACCCCGGGACTCCCCCCGGGACCCCCGAGAATCCCCTCCGGGGGTGTTGGGGGGGTCCCCGCGGTGCGGGGGGGTCCGGGCCGTGACCTTTGACCCCCCCCCAGGCTCTGGCCGAGGCTCTTTATGGACTCGTGGCCCCCCCGGGACCCCCCCGGCTCCTCCCGGCCCCCCCGGAGCCCCGGGGCCGGCGGCACCAGCGCCCCCCAGTACGGACCAGTAGGGACCAGTATGGGCGGGCGGGGGGTGGGGCAGTTTGGGGTCGCGGGTTCCCAGTACGGTGGGGGAGGGGCGCCCAGTGTGCCCCAGTTTGGGGTCGGGGGGATCCCTGTGCCCCCCAGTACCCCTCCCTTTCTCTCCCCAGCGCCCCCCCGGCACGAGGAGCGGCCCCGCCCCCACCGAGGAAACGGGGGAGCCCCGTCCCCACCCGCGGCCCCGCCCCCAATAAACTGGGAGAGACTGGTTCTTACTGGGAGAGACTGGTTCTTACTGGGGCCGGGACTGGTTTTACTGGGAGGATCCGGGGAGGGGCGGAGCTCGCACGCCGCGGGGGCGGGGCAGGAAGAGACGCGGCTCCGCCCCCTGCAGCGTCAGAACAGCGCGCGTGACGTCATCGCTCTGCGTCTCGCGAGGAGCGCGCGGGACGGCTCCGGTCGGTGGGGGAGGGGCGGGGAGGGAGGGGGGAGGGGTCCCGCGGGGGCGGGGGGGGGGCCGTAACTGCCCTGAAGGGGGGCGGGTTCCCAGTCCGGCCCAGTTTGCTGTCAGGGGTTCCCAGTCCGGCCCAGTTGGGGCTCAGGGGTTCCCAGTTCGATGGACGGGAGGGGCTGGGAGCCCTCCCAGTACCGGCTGGGGCGAGGGCGGAGATTTCCCAGTATGGCCCAGTTTGGGGGCGGGGCGATCCCGGGGTGGCAGGAGGGTCCCAGGGTGGGGTCGGCGGGTCTGGGGACATTTGGGGACATTTGGGGCTCGGGGCCGCCTCCAGGGATGAGCAGCGACCTGGACGTGTTCGTGGGGAACACGACGCTGATCGATGAGGAGGTGTACCGGCTGTGGCTGGACGGGCACTCGGGTACGGGCTGGGGACAGCTGGGGACAGCTGGGGGATGCCCACTGTCCCCAGTGTCCCTGCTGTCCCCAATGTCCCCACTGTCCCCAATGTCCCCGCTGTCCCTGTCGCAGTGGCCAAGGCGGTAGCGCGCCGCCTGTCCCCATTGTGCCCACTGCCCGCACTATCCCCGGTGTCCCCGCTGTCCCCACTGTCCCCGCTGTCCCCAGTGTCCCCAGTGTCCCCGCTGTCCCCAGTGTCCCCAATGTCCCCAATGTCCTCACTGTCCCCAGTGTCCCTGCTGTCCCCAATGTCCCCAATGTCCTCACTGTCCCCAGTGTCCCCGCTGTCCCCAGTGTCCCCAATGTCCCCAATGTCCCCGCTGTCCCCAGTGGCCGAGGCGGTGGCGCGCCGCCTGCGGGGGGGGCTCCTGGAGCGCGAGGGCACCTCGGTGGCCGTGCTGCAGAGCGACACCCGCGACCACTACAGAACGTTCCAGATGCTGGAGCGGCTGCTGCACGCCCCGCCCCGGCTGCTGCAGCAGCTCCTGTTCCAGATCCCCCCCGAGCGGCAGGCGCTGCTCGTGCAGCGGTACTGGGCAAACTGGGGGCACTGGGAGACTGGGGGGGACACTGGGGGGGCTGGGGGACACTGGGGGGGACTGGTACTGGGCAGACTGGGTGCACTGGGGGGACTGGGGGACACTGGGAGAACTGGGAGAGACTGAGGGGACTGGTACTGGGCAAGCTGGGTCACTGGTGGGGACTGGGGACACTGGGGGGCACTGGGGGTGCTGGGGAAGCAGCTCAGGGTGGCTCGGGCGCAGTTCAGGAGCCGATTTTGGGGCTTAGGGCGGGGTTTTTGGGATCCCCTCAGTTTCAGGGCTCTCAACTTTTTGGGATTTCCTCCCTCGTTTTTGGGTTCCCCCCATTTTTGGGGTTTTCTCCGTGGTTTCGGGGTCCCCCCAGGTACTACGCCTTCGACGAGGCCCTGGCCCGGGAGCTGCTGGGCAAGAAACTCTCCAAGGGCACCAAGAAGGAGCTGGATGAGATCAGCGCCCGCACCGGGGTCGGGATCCGCAGCTGCCGCCGCCAGGTGAGACCCCAGACCCGGGGGGGGAATCGGGGAGAAACCCCAGAAACGGGGGAGGAAATCCCAAAAAAGGGGGAAGGGAAATGGGGGAGAAACACCAAAAACAGGGGAAAACCTGCCTGAAATGGGAGGGGGAAACCCCAAAAACTGGGGGAGGAGGGGTTAAAGGGAAAAATGGGAGGAACCCAAAACCAGGAGGAAAACCCCAAACACGGGAGGGCCTTGGCTCGCTGTGGGGGGAGGTGGGCTGGTCCTGCTGGGGAGCTTGCAGGGGGTTCAGGGGGGTTTTGTGGGCACTGGGGCGGATTTTGGGGTCTGGGGGAGCCCTGGGGGATTTGGGGCGCTGACCCCTCCTGCCCCCCCAGTTTGACAACTTCAAGAGGGTTTTCAAGGCAGTGGAGGAGCTGCGGGGGCCCCTGGCCGAGAACATCCAGCAGCTGTTCCTGCTGCCCCCGCCCCTGGCCCGGTGGGTCTGGGGGCACTGGGGGTGGGGAGGGGGCTCAGGGGGTGCCGGGACCCCCCAGAGGTGCTGAGGGGGTCCCTGGGGCTCAGGAGGGGCTGCTGTTGTTGGGGGGTTTTGGGGTGCAGATGACATCTGCGGAGAGGGGGGTTGGGAGATTTGGGGAGGAGAGTTGGGGGGGTTTGGGGGGTTCAGGGGTTTGGGGGGATTTTAGGGTTGGGCTTTGGGGTAGTTCAGGAGTTTGGGAGGGTTTAGGGGTTTGGAGGGGGTTCAGGGATGGGTTTTGGGGCAGCTCAGGGGTTCCCTCGGAGGCCAGGGACCCCCTGACCCCCGAATTCCCGCAGGGACTACGCCGCCATCGTGTTCTTCGCCAACAGCCGCTTCGAGACCGGCAAGCGGCGCCTGCAGTTCCTGAGCTTCGCCGACTTCGCCGCCTGCGCCCAGAGCATGATGGGGCACTGGAGCCAGGGGGCGCTGGGTGAGCCCCTGGGACCGCGGGACCCCCCGGGACCCCCTGTCCCCACCTGTGCCCCCCATAACCCCCTGTCCCCGCAGCGCCCGAGGCGGCTGAGCCCGATGGGGACCTGCCCAAGTCCTTCCTGCAGGACCTGAAGGAACTCAAGGTGCTGGTGGCCGACAAGGACCTGCTGGACCAGCACAAGAGGTGACACCCCAAAACAGGACACCCCAAAACGGGACACCCCAAAACGGGACACCCCACAGTGGGGACAGCCCTGAGGAGCAATCTCCCGAAATGGGGACAGCAAAATCAGCAACAGCCCTAGAACGGGTACCCCAAACCTCGTGGAGCACCCCAGAACCGGGCTCACCTCCACTGGGACACCCCCCAGACTCCTGGATGCCCCCCAAAATTGGGTGGGTCCCCCCAAATCACTGGGTCCTGCTCAGTTTCCTGGGACCCCTCAAACTTCATCTCCCCAAAGCCTTGGATCCCCCAAACCTCTCAGTGCCCTCCAAAACTCCCAGTTTCCCCCCAAACCCTGGGAGCTCTGGGCCCTGGGTGGGGTCCTGGTTCTGGGGGTCCCCAGGCCCCCCCAACCGCCCCCTCCCCCCAGCCTGGTGTGCTCGGCCCTGCGCGGGAAGATCTCAGTCTACAACGAGCTCGAGGCCAACTTCAAGGTGAACCCCCCAAAAACGGGGTGTCCTCAGGGGGGAGGGGCCTCCCAAATCCCTGAGGTCTGCTTGAAGCAGGAGGGGCCTCCCCCAAATCCTGGGACCCTCTAAAATCCCAGAGGAGCCCCTGGGCACATTTGTGGAGGGAGGTTGGTGGAGGGTGGGGGGTTCTCAGCACTGGGATCCCCCCTGGGAGGCAATTTAGGGATGGAGGGGGCCCCAAAACCCTGACAGCATCCCAGGGTCCTGGGTCTCTTTTCTTGGGGGTTCTGGGGGTTCCCCAAAGTCCTGGGTCCCCCCCAAAGTACCGTGTGGTGGGGTTGGGGGGCTCCAGGGGGACGGTCTCCGGGGTTGGGGGCTCCAGGGGGGGTCCCGGGGTTGGGGGGGCTCCTGGGGGAGGGTCCCAGGGTTGGGGGGCTCCAGGGGCAGGGTCGCAGGGTTGGGGGGCTCCAGGGGGAGGGTCCCAGGGTTGGGGGGCTCCAGGGGCAGGGTCGCAGGGTTGGCGGGCTCCAGGGGCAGGGTCCCAGGGTTGGGGGGGCTCCTGGGAAAGGGTCCCGGGGTTGGGGGGCTCCAGGGGGAGGGTCCCCGGGTTGGGGGGCTCCTGGGGGAGGGTCCTGGGGTTGGGGGCTCCTGGGGGAGGGTCCCGGGGTTGGGGTCCCCAGCTCCCCCGTGCCCTCAGGCGCTGTCCCGGGCCCTGGTGAACGTGGGCGGGAAGCTGACCCACGCTCGCGACGTTCGGGATTTCTTCGTGGACCTGGTGGAGAAGGTGAGGGGGACCCTCACCAGAAAATCCCGGGGGCTCCTGGGTTGGGACTCCCCTAAAGCTGCCCCCCCAAACCCGGGCGCGTTTTGGGGTCCCGCAGGTGATCGAGCCCTGCCGCTCCGACAAGTGGAGCCCGGGGGACCTGCGGCTCTTCCTGAGCCAGTACACGGCAGCACCCCGGAGCCTGCCGGGCTTCAGGTGAGACCCCCGCCCGGGAACCCCCAAATCCTCCTGGGGGCACCCCAAAACCAGCCCAGAGCGGGGCTGGCTCCAAACAGGACGGGGTTCCCCAAACCTTGGTTCCCGTCCCGCAGGCACCAGGCGCTGTGGGAGCGCTACATGGCCGCCATCAGCGCCTGCCTGCTGCGCATGTACCACGACTGAGCCCCGAAACCGGCACCCCAAAAACCGGGACAGCCCCGAGAACCGGCACCCCAAAAACCGGGACAGCCCCAAAAACCGGCACCCCAAAAACCGGGACAGCCCCAAAAACCGGCACCCCAAAACGGGGACAGCCCCAAATATGGGGCACCCCCCATATAGCACGACTGACCCCTGGGAAATGAAAGGATCCGGGACCTGCAATGCCCCTCCCAAAACGGGGACACTCCAAAAACGGGGCAGCCTCCAAAAAGGGGGGGGGGGGTCCTGAAGACCCATCAGGCCAAGAATGGAGGATCAACATCCCAAAATTTGGGTATTTGGAGTCTGGGGGATCCTCTGGAAATGGGGAGCAGGACAAACCCAGAGGATCCAGGAGCAGCAGGACCCCAAAAATCGGGACCCCCCAACTGAACCACATGGAGACTCCCCAAAATAGGCGGTGTCTGGCAACTGAGACCCCCCAAAATGGGGGAAACCCCCACTGCTGGGCGTGCCCCTCCCCTGTGACCCCAAAAAGGGGGGTGCAATAAAGAACTTGAAACGAAGCTGAACTTTGTGGGGGCGCATTTGTGGCCGAAATTTTGAGAGAGGGGTGGATTTGGGGTGGGAGGGGCAGAACTGGAGGCCCCCCAAATCTCAGGCAGGGATTGGGGGGGGTCCCGAGGCTCTTGCAGGGGATGGGAGAGGCTGGGGGGCCCCAAAAGCTCCCAGGAGGGGAGGGGCAGGGCAGGGGTGGGTCCCCAAAATCTGAAAGTGAGCGGGGGGAATTTGGGGGGCGGGGTAATAAAGGGGGAGGGGCATTGAGGGGTGGGGGAGGGGTCCTCTCATGCTATGGGGCCGATTTTGGGGGGGAGGAGCTTTGAGCCTGGGGGGAGGGGCCAGAGCCGAGAGGGGTGAGTGAGGCCACGGGGGGATTTTGGGGGGGGGGGCCCATCCCCACCCCCTCCTCCCACGCGGGGAACCCCCCGAGATTCCCTTCCCCCACAGGGACGCCCCTCCCCCCGAAGCCCAGAGGGGCTTTGGCGAGGAGGGGGCGTCCCGGGGATGTGGGGGGGACTCCCGGGAGGGAGCTGGGCCCCCCCCGGGGGGGTTGCAGAGTTTGGGGTGACCCCCTCTTCCCCCCCAGCGCAATGGGCCCCCCCTCCCTGCTCCTCCTCCTCTTCCTCGCCGCCACCGTGGCCCCCGCGGCCCCCCCGGACCTGGAGGAGCTCGAGGATTACGCGGTGGGGAAGAGGAAATTTGGGGGGGGGGGCGCGGGGGGGGTCCTCCTCCTCCTCCCAAAACCTTTCTCTCTCACCCGTAATCGTCCGAGTCCCCCCCTCCCAAAAACTCCTTGGCCCCTCCCCCATTCCCAAACTTCTGGAGCCGTTATGGGGGAGGGGCTGTGGGCGGGGGGTGGGGTCATTTCGGGGTGACCCCCTCTTCCTCCCCTTCCCAGGAGTGCAGCGATGGGTACGAGTGGGACCCCGAAACCGAGCACTGCAAAGGTGGGGGAGGGGATTTGGGGGTCTCCACATGGAGGGAGGGGTCACGGTGCCCCGTCCGGGGGGGTTCAGAGGTCCCCAATTTGGGAGAGAGGGCGAGATTCTGGGGGATCCCGGGCTCCGTGGGAGGTTTTCGGGGAGGTTTGGGGGCCGTTCTCGGTGGGGTTCCCAGTTTTTGGGGTCCCAGGGTGTCTCGGCGGCCCCTCGGTGTTTGGGGGGATCCGGGGTCATTTCGGGGGGGTCGGGGGGCTTAGGGGACGCCTGGGGGTCCCAGGCAGGGTTTTGGGAGGGGCCCGAGGGGGCTGGGGCTGTTGGGGGGGATCTTGGGGCTGTGTTGGGGCGGAGGGCACGGGGCCCCTCTCAGGGTGTTTTGGGGTTGCCGGGGCTGTTTTTGGGGGGGTTCCTCTCTCAGTGCCCCCCCCGGCCCCCCTAGACGTGGACGAGTGCGCGGGGGGAGGGGCCGCCGCCGTGCCGGGGCTCCATGAAGTGCCTGAACCATTTCGGGGGGTACCTGTGCCTGCCGCGCTCGGCCGCGCTGCTCAGCCCCAGGCCCGGGCCCGGGCCCGCCCCGCCCCCGCCCCGCCCCCGCCCCGCCCGGCCCCGGCCCCCGACGGCCGCTGCCCCCCCGGCTTCGGCCCCGCCCCCGACGGCACCTGCACAGGTGAGGGGGCGTGGTTTGGGTATGCAAATGAGCGGGCGGGGCTGTCCCGGAGTGGGGGGGGGGGTCATGGGGGGGAGGAGGGGTCATTTGGAGGGTCCCCGGAGGGGGAGGGGGGTGACCCCGCGATCGGGGCTCGTTTGGGGGGTCCTGTTGCTTCTGCCCCTGCTGTGCCCCCCCAGACGTGGACGAGTGCGCGGGGCCCCCCCCGTGCCGGCCCAGCCAGGACTGCATCAACCTCCCGGGGGGCTTCGAGTGCCGCTGCCCCCCCGGGTACCGGCACCGCGACACCGAGTGCGTGGGTGAGCGCGGGCCGGGGCTGCGAGCGGGGCTTGGGGCGGGGATTTGGGGTGGAGGGGTCTGTGGGGATCTGCGGGGTGGGGTCGGAGCTCAGAGGTGTTTATGGAGTATTTTGGGGTGTTTTTGGATGTTTCTGGCACAGATGAGGACGAGTGCCAGTTCCGCTGGTGCCAGCACAGCTGCGCCAACTCCCCCGGAGCCTTCGCCTGCCGCTGCCACCCCGGGTTCAGCCTCGGCCCCGACGGCCGCTCCTGCCTCGGTCAGAGCCCCCCCAGCCCCCCGGGCACCCCAGACGGGGCTGGGGGGAGTTTCCCGGCTCCCATCCGACCCTGGAGGGTGGGGGGAGGTGACGCCCCCCTCCAGCCCCCTCCCAAAACCCCTCCTGCCCCCCAGACGTGGACGAGTGCTCCATGGGCGCCCGCTGCTCCCAGCGCTGCCTCAACACCTTCGGCTCCTTCCGGTGCCGCTGCCGGCCGGCTTCGTGCTGGGCTCCGACGGGCACGAGTGCCACGGTGAGACACGCCCCCCGGGCCGGGACACGCCCCCGGGCCGGGACACGCCCCCTCGCCAGGGCCACGCCTCCCCGGCCGTGCGCCCCCTCCCCTCGGGGGTCTCACTGGGGTTTCTCTGCCCCCCCCCCGCGGGGGTCTCTCAGACGTGGACGAGTGCCGGGGGGGGGTCCCGTGCCAGCACCGCTGCCAGAACCTCCCGGGGGGCTTCAGCTGCGTCTGCCCCCCCGGCTACGCCGAGGAGGGGGGGCTCTGCCGGGGTATGGGGGCCTGGGGGGCGGTTTGGGGGTTATGGGGTGAGTTTGGGGGCTTTGGGGTGGCTGGGGGATGGTTTGGGGGGCTGTGGGGTGGGTTTGGGGGCTTTGGGGGGCTGTTTTGGGGGGACTTTGGGGTTTCCCTTTTGTGGTGGGTGGGGAGGTTTGGGGGCTCTTTGGGGAAGCTGAGGGGGCTCTGGGGATGATTTGGGGGGGCTGTGGGGAGGCTTGGGGACTCTGTGGGGAAGCTGGGGGGGCTGTGCGATACCGGGGGGCTCAGCCTCCCCCAAAAGCCCCCATTCTACCCCCCCAGACCGGGACGAGTGCACCGAGGGACTCCCACGACTGCGGGGAGCTCAGAGCTGCCTCAACACTTTTGGGGGGCACCTCTGTGTCCCCCGCGAGCTCTGCCGGGGGCCCTACATCCCCTACCCCCGCAGCAACGGGTACGGACCCCACAAGCACCCCAAAATCCCGGGAAGGGGACCCGACCCCTGCGAGAGCTCCCAAAATCCCGGGGAGGCTCCTCCGTGCCCCATCGGGCTGTCCCTGTGAGCCCCCCGGGGAAGACCCAAGAGGGGAGGGGAGGTTTTGGGGGCACTGGGGGTCCCCCAACGCTCTTCCTGCGTTGCCAGGACCTGCGTGTGCCCCGGGGGGGTCCCCGGCTGCGCCCCCCGCCCCCGCTGGCTCCTGCACCGCTTCCTCGCCATCCCCCAAATTCTCGAGGTTCCCGCCGCGATCTTCCAGCTCCAGCACCCCCCGGGGGACCCCCAAAGGCTCCGGCTGCGCGGGAGCCCCCCCGGCGCCTTCCGCCTGCGGGTAACGCGGAATTTGGGGGGTCCGCAGGAACTGGGGGGGGATCGTGGGATTTTGGGGGGGGCGCGGGGGAATTTGGGGTGTCTCGGACAGTTTTGAGGAAGCTCTGAGATATTTTTTGGGGGGAAGCATTAAGGGGAAGTTGGGGATCTGTGGGGGGGTTTGGGGGCCGGGGGCTGCTCGGGGTCTCCGAGGGGTCACTGCCTGAATTGGGGGGGGTCTTTGGGGCATTCTGGGGGGTCCCATGGGAGCTTGGGGGCCTGAGGGTCTCTGTGGTGCCCCTCCGGTGTTTTACGGGGGTGTTTATTTTGGGAGGGGCGGGGTCAGTGGGGATTTGGGGTCCCGGGGGCGGAGTCTCAGCGTGGCCCCGCCCCTGCAGGCGCTGACCAATCACAGCTCGCTGCTGGAGCTCGCGCGCCCCCTGGCGGGCCCGCGGCTGCTGCTGCTGGAGCTGGAGCTGCTCCCGCCGGGGCCCCGCCCCCGCGCGAGCCCGAGGCCCCGCCCCCCGGGCCCTGGGACCCGCCCCCCCCTCCGGCCGCGGCCTGGCCTTGCTTCGCCTCCACCTGGCCGTGGGGGCCCATCCGTTCTAGGGGGGACGACACCCCAAAACCCAGACCGGAACTGCCCAAAAACCCCCTGGGATCCCCAAAGCCTCCACTGGGGCCCCCCCAAACTCCTCTCGGGACCCCCAACCCTGGCCTGGGGCATCCAAACCCACTAGGGCCCCCCAAACTCCTGCCGGGACCCCAATTTCCTCTCCCGTCCTTGCAACCCTCCACAGGACCCCCTGAGGAACCCCCAGGACCCCCCCAAGCTTTCCCGGGACTGCCCCAAATTACCCAGGGAACCCCAAAAACTGCCTGGGATGATCCTCACCCCACCTGGGACCCCAAAATTCCTTCCTTGGGAGCACCAACTTCCCCCAAGGGATCCCCCAAAGAACCTCTGGGACCCCCAGTTTGGGGGCAAAGAACAATTGAGTGTGTTGGTGCTGAGCAATTCGGTGTGGTGGGACTGGGAGGAACTGGGAGGGACCGGGGCGCCCCCAAGAACCACACGGACACTTCGCCGTTCCTTTCCAGAAGGAGGCGCCCTTTATTGGCCCCGCCCCGGGGCGTGGTCAGTGCCCCACCCGCACGTGGGGGTTGTTGAGCAGCTCGAGGGCGGGGTCGGAGTCGGCCCCACCCCTGCCCAGGCTGCCCAATAGGAGCAGGAGCAGCGCGAAGGCCGCGGCCCCGCCCAGGCATAGCGCGAGCAGGGGGCGGCGCGGGAAACCCCGCACGCGGCACCTGCGGGGGAGGGGTGAGACAGGGGGGGCAGGGACCCCGAAAGGGACCCAGGGACCCCAGAAGGACCCCAAAGGGACCCCAGAAGGACCCCAAAGGGACCCCAGAGGGACCCAGGGACCCCCAAAAGGATCCCAAATGACCACCAAAGGCACCCCCAGTGACCCCCACAGGGATTCCCCAGTGACGCCCAAAAGAACCCCCAAAGAGACCTAGTGACCCCCAAAAGAACCCCCAGAGGGACCCCGGGACCCCTAAAAGGACCCCCAAAAGGATCTGCAATGGCCACAAAAGGCAGCCCCAGGGACCCCCGGAGAGACCCCAAGATTGGCCTGAAAGGACTCTGGGTGCCCCCTGCAGTGCCCCCAGCCCCACCTGAGCTTGGGGGGCAGCCAGGCCAGTGGCCGCCGCCGGTATTTGTCCTCGTCGCGGTCGGGGGGGCTCCAGGACTCACGGCCCCCCAGGGGCTTGCGGGGGGCTGAGCCTGGGGGGGGCAGAGGGACCTTAAAACATCCCAGAGCTGCCCCCTCAAGGCTTGGGGTGCATGGGGACACCCCAGCGCCCCCCAGCCCCCCCCCACTCACCTGCGTGCAGGGTCGGGGTCTCCCCCCCCATGTGGACGATGGCGTGGGGTGTGGGGGGGGCCGGGGGGGGCTCCGGGAGTGTGACGGGGGCTGCGGGGACAGAGCGGGGGGTTGGGGGCTGCCCGAGGGGGGTGGGGTGTCCCAGAGGGTTTTGGGGTCCCATGGAGGGGCTCTGGGGAGGTCCCAGGGAGATTTGGGTGTCCCAGAGGGGGCTTGGATTCCAGGGAGCATTCCTGGGTTACTGGGAAGGTTTTTGGGGGCCCCTCCCGGGAGGGAGGGGGTCCGAGGTGGGTTGTGGAGCCCCAGGGGGGTGTGGGGGATCCCAGAGGAGGAACTAGGGTCCCAGAAAATATTCCTAAGGGTCTCTGGTGGGATTTTGGGGGTCCCGGGAGGGTTTTGGGGGGTTCCAGGGAGATTCAGGTTCCTGGGCAGAAATAGGGAGTGGGGAGTCCCAAGGGGTCTGGGGAGTCCCAGGGATGGGTTTGGGGCCCCTAGGGATGTTTTTGGAGGTCACCCCGCACCGTCCCAGCCCCCATCCGGCTCCTGGGTGGTCTCAGGCTCTGGCTGCTCCTCCGAGTCCTCGATCTGGGGGGAGTTTGGGGCATTTGAGGGCGGTGTGGGGGGTTTCGGGGTGCCCGGGATGCCTGGGGGTGCTGCAGACACTCACCAGCGGCAGCCCCAGCCCGGGCCGCGCCCAGGCGCCGTCCGGAGCCGCGCCCGCAGCGCCTCGGCCACGGGGCCCTGCAGGTTGGGGGAACAGGGGCCCCCCGCACTGGGGGCAGCGGTGCCCGGCGGGGGCCGTGCGGGGGGGCAGCGCCCGCGCCCACCCTGCCAGGCACGGCCAGTGGAACACGTCTGGGGGGGGGGGTCAGGGCACCCCCAGACTCCCCCGGGACCACCCCAGCAGCAATTCCGGGGCTCCCACGGGAACCCCCAGGGTGAGCTGGGGGGGGGGGGGTTTCCAAGGGCCTGAGCAGGACCGAAACGCTCCCAGCCCCCTCCCGACCACCCAAAAGCCATTTTATACCCCCACAGCCCCGTTAAAGCTCGCTTTTAAGGCTCCCCAACCCCCCTGTGCCATCCCAAAGTCCATTTCGAGGCCCCCAACTCCCCAAAGCTGCCCCCACCCTGCCCAAGCCCGGGTTTTACTGCCCCAGAAATCAGTTCCGAGTGCCCCAACATCCCCAGAACCCCCAAGTTCTAACAGCCCCCAAGTCACTGCCATGTTCATTTCACGCCCCCCAGCGCCCCAGGCCCCCCGCCCCCGAGCCCCCCCACCGTAGCAGGCGAGCCGCACGGTCTCGCGCTCGCCCAGCGGCCCCTGGCACAGCGGGCACTGCGGGCTGTAGTCGCTGTCCTGCAGCCACTGGAGGTACGACTTCACGATGCACTGAGGGGGCACGAGGGGTCACGGCGGGTCCCGGGGGGGTTTCGGGGACTCCCCGCCCCCCCGGAGCCCCCCGGACCTTGGGGTGGGCGCTGACCAGGCAGCTCTCGCAGACGTTCACGCGGTGCTCGAAGCAGAACAGCGTCGTCACCCGGCGCTTGGGGCACTTGCACAGGCCCATGGCGGGGCTGGGGGCGCGGGGGGGGGCGTTGGTGGAACCCCCGCGTCCTCCCCCCACCCAAAAACCCTGGGGTATGGCCGCCCCCTCCCCAAAACCCCGCTGGAGCGAAAGGGCCGCGCGCCACTCCCCTGGTCTAGGGGTGCAGCGCTTTGGGGGCACCCCACAGGTGCCCCCAAAAAAACACGCGGGGATTTGGAACCTCCCCCCGCCCCCCCATCATGCGGGACCCCGGGAATTTGGGGGTCCCAGGGCTTCAAGGCCTCCCTCCTCCCGCCGAGAAGATCCAGGACCCCCCTCGCCCTCCCCAGAAGAAGCTCCCGGTGTCCGAGACCCCTCAGGGACCTCCTGGGCCCTCCCCAGGGCCCCGCCGGACACCCAGCGGGACCCCCTGGGCCCCCTAGAGTCCCGTGGAGCCCCAACCCCGGCCAGACTTCCTGTCAGGCGCCCCAGAAGAGGCCCAGGACTCCCCTTCGCCCCCTCCCCTCAAAGCGCCTCCAGTATCCGAGACCGCTCAGAACCCCCAGAAAGTCCCCAGGACTCCCCAAGGATCCGCCGAGCCCCCGCAAGACCCCGAAACCCCGCCCAGCACGCCCCAGGACACCCCCACACCCTCCACAACACCCCGGAGTCCCCCAGAGCCCCCAAATTCTTCCTTTAGCCCCCCCGCCCCCCACTCACACGTTCCTATGGCGACGCGCTGCCCCGCTGGCGCTTCCGGGTGCGTCGCTCCTGGTAGCGTCACTTCCGGCTCATGTACCGGAAGTGTGGCTGTCCCTGTCAAAGCCGCCGCACTCAAGATGGCTGCCGGACCACAGCCGGGTTGTAGCGCGGCGTTGGGAGAATGACGTCACATCCGTCGATTCAAACGGCCATGGCGGGAGCTGGAGGCGAGCGGCGCTCAGCGGGGGCGACCCCGAGGGGTGAGGGGGGAGATCTGGGGGTCTCCGCGGGCCTCCTGTGGCTCTTAGGGGTCTGGGGAGGTCCTGGGGGGAGTCCGTGGGCGGCATTTGGGCGTGGGGTGCTCTGGTGGGAGTATTTGGGAGGCTGTGGGGAGGGGCGGGGCTATCGGGCCTGGGGGCGTCTTGGAGGGATCCAGAGGGGGTTTGGGGCCGGGGGGGTCCTGGGGACGATTGTGAGATGGCGGTGTCCGTACCGGCGTCTGGGGAGGTTCTGTGGGGCTGGAGGTGTCCCTGGGGGTTTCTGGGGGGGCTCGGGGGGAGCCCCGGGAGGCGGCTGGGGGTCACGAGCCCCAGCCCGTCCCCATCTTCCCCGCAGTGACGCGACGCAGCTCCAAGCGCTTGGTGGTCTCGGCCCCCCGGGGTGGCCCCCCCTGGGCACCCCCGTCCTGCAGCCCCCTGGGCAGCCCCGTGAGTAGGGGCGGGGCGTCCCACGGCTGGGGAAGGGTTCCGGGGGCTCGGGGGGTATCGCCAAGGGCTTTGGGGAGGTTCGCAGGGGGTTTTGGGCAGTTCAGAAGGGTTGGAGGCTCTCAGTGCCGTAACGGGGTCCCAGGAGTTCGTGGGGAGGTCCCGGGGGTTGCGGGGGGTTTGGGGGAGGGTCTCGTGTTTGGGGCTCACAGACTCCTCCCCTCCCCCACAGGACTTTGACCGACCCCGGCGGAGCCCCCGGGTGAGTTCGGGGGGTGAGAGGGGGTTCCCGATAATCCGGGGACCACCCTGTCCTCCCCTCCCCAAACTGACACCCCCAACCCTCCCCACAGCTCCAGAGCCAGAAGGAGAACGACCCCTGCCCCCTGCGCCCCCCCTCTCCCTCCCCCTCCCCACGCCCCCTCCCGTGGCCACCCGGGTCCGACGCTCTTACAGCCGCCTGGAAGGGGGGGGCACCCCGCGGGGGCTGGGGGGGCCCCCACTGAGCCCCCTCCCCCTCAATCTGCCCCCCACAGCCCCCCCCGAGCCCCCCCAGATCCCCCCCCTCGACCTCCCCGGCATTGGCGCCGGCCCCGAGCGCAAGAAGAGGAAGAAGGTGGCGCCCATTGATGTGAGTGACGCCCCCCCGGGACCCCCGGTGCCCCTGACCCTCCCACACAACCCAGGGACCCTCCTGTCACCCCTCCAGTGTCCCCACAGCCCCTCAGGACCCCCCCGCTGCCCTGGAGTCCCAATGTCCCCCCTCAGTGTCCTGATTTCCATCCCAGACCAACCCCCCCCAGGACTCCATAAACCTCTCGGTGCTCTCATAGGCCCCCCAGGACCCCCAGACCTCCCCATGAATCTACAGGACCCTCACCCCCCCGACTCTCCCAATACTTCCCAGTCCTCCTCATTGCCCTCGCCCTGTTGCTCCCTGCATCTCCCCCATTTGTCTCCCGTTGTGTTTCCATTTCCCCCGATCCCCCGTTTCCCCCTGATCGCCCCGCTTCCCCCCTGATCCCCTGTTTCCCCCCAGCTGTCCGAGCTCGAGGCCTGGGCCGCCTCCATGAACGCCCAGTTCGAGGAGGCCGAGAGGTTCCACCTGGTTGTGGAGTGACCCCAGGACCCCCAGGAGACCCCCCGTGGGACCCCCTCATGCCAGAGAGACACTTGTGGGACCCTCATGGGACCCTCGAGACCCCCAGGGTAGGACCCAGGGTAGGGCAGGGGGCCCTGCTGGGACAGACCCCCGTGAGGGCCCTGCTCCAGCCTTGATGTGTGAGACCCTCTCACACCGGCCTTGGAAGCCCCCTCCCCATTTGTTACTCATTAAACGAGTTTATGCTGTGGCTGTGCCGCCTGTGTGATGACGTAGTTCGTGACGTCACAAACTACCGGAATGAGGGGGTCTCTGTCCCTTTAGGAGTGGGAAAGGGCAGCGCTGCAGCCAATCAGCGCGCTGCGCGGTGACGTCACCAAACCGAGGGGTGTGATGGTCTGCCCAAGCCACGCCCCCAAGGGCGGAGCCCGGGCTTGCGGGTCCACCCAAAATCCCCGGGTTTCCCCCGGCGTCCCCCCACTCATGGAGCCCCCCCGAGCCCCTCCTCCCCCCGAACTGGAATTTGGGGGGCCCTGGGGTAAGGGGGGCGGAGAGGACTCTGTTCTGAGGGGCCACAACTGGGGCCCCTTTTTTGGGGGGAACTGGGGGAGGGGGGTCCTGATGCCTTTTAAGGCCTGGGGGAGGGGTGTCCGGAGCCCTGTGTCCCCTTTTGGGAGGGGTTGGGGTCCCACCGGGGACCCTTTTTGGAGACTGGGGGGGCACCCGGCCCCTCGGCCCTCCTGCGAGGGGGGTGGGGGGAGTGACCCGTGTCCGCTTTTTGGGGAGGAGGACCCCTTTCCTTGGATGAGGAGGGGTCCTTGCGTCCCTTTTTTGGGGGCGGGGCCTCTCAGCCGCCCCCCGCCCCGCCAGGCGCGGGGGCTCTGGCGCTGCTGCTGCCGCTGGGGCTCGTGTGGGTCGTGAGCGCGTGCGTGGGGGAGGGGCAGGGCAGCGCGACTCCCGCCCTTGCCCTTGCCCTGCCCACCCCCCCCACGCTGGCGCTCGTCCTGGCCTGGGTGGGCGCGCACGTGCTCGGGAGCTGCTGGAGACCCCCGAGGGTGAGGGGGGGGGCGCGGGGGGAGGGGAGGATACGGCGGGAGGGGCGAGATTTGGGGGTGGAGGGCACGGGGGGCGGGGAGGTGGGCTCGGGGGCTTTGGGGACAGAGAGTGGGGAGGGGCGGGAGAGGGGACGGGACGCGGTGGGGTCAGGGGGCTGGAAGGGGGGGTCAAGGGTTTCGGGGGAAGGGTCGAGGGGCATCAAGGGGGTCAGGGTGGGGTCCGCGGGGGGGTCAGGATTGCTCCGCTGTCCCCAGACCCCCGGTGACACCCCAGGACCCCTCCGGGACCTCGGCTGTGAGTGGGGGGCTCTCGGGGGGCGTGAGGGGCCCTGTGAGGGGAGGCTGGCGGGGGATCCTGCTGAGAGCCCGGGTGGGTGTCGGGGGGCGGCCGAGGCTCCTTTGGGGGGCTGGGCGGGGTCGGGGGCGGCCGAGGCTCCTTTGGGGGCTGGGCGGGGGTCGGGGGTCCCTCCGAGGGTCGCAGCTCTCCCTGCCGCTGGCTCAGGGCTGTTGGCGCTGGGGGGGGCTCTGGGGGCGCTGGCCCTCGGGGTGCCCCTGCCCCCCCTGTGCCCCCTCCTACCCCCGCTGGCGGCGGCCGCGTCCAGCGTCGCCTTCGGCCTCGGGCTCTTCCTCCTCGCTCGGCGGCGACTGCGGAGGGGGGGCAATGGTGAGCGGGGGGGAAATTTGGGGGGGGTCAGAGCGGGCTGGAGGAGGACACGGAGGGTGGGGGCTGGGGGTGTCTGTGGGTGTCGTGGGGGGGCCGTGGGAAGAACCTTGGGGGTTCGGGGGGGTTGTGGGTGCTGGGGGAGGGGCTGGGGGGGACTGGGGGGGCTGGGGGTGTCCGGAGGTGCTGAGGCCACGACCCCTCCCCCTCCCCCAGGACACCCCGTGTACGAATTCTTCGTGGGGGGGGAGCTGGGGTCCCCGTTGGAGTCCCCCGAGAATCTGCACTGGGAGCGGCTCGGGCTCTATGCCTGGGTATGGCAGCACTGGGGAGGACTGGGGGCTGGGGGCTGGGGGCTGGGGGACTGGGAGAACTGGGGAGCACTGAAAGGGGCTTGGGGGAAGACCTGGTGGGCACTGGGGGGAATTGGGAGGCACTGGGAGGGGACTGGGGGGCCTGTGGGGACAAATGAGGGGCACTGGGTGGGCACAGGGGGTCGCTGGGGGATCTGCCGAGAATGAACGGGGGCAGCCAGGGCTCCTGCGGGCGAACTGGGAGCACTGGGAGCAGCGGGAGCGCTGGGCTGAGGGGCGGGCACAGGGGGCTGGCGGGTTCTTCTTTCCCCCGCTGTTCCCTGTCTGCGCCCCCTTGGCCCCCTGTGTCCCCCCCGTGTCCCTGCTGTGACCCCCGTGTCCCCCGTGTCCCGCCGTGTCCCCCCCCTGACCACCCCTGTGTCCCCCCCTTGACCCCGCCTTGTCCCCGTTCGCTCCCCAGGTGCTGGTGCTGGCGGCGGCTCTGGGGGAGCAGCAGCGGCTTTGGGGGTCCCCCTCGCTGCCCCTCACGCTCGTGGCGGCTGCTCAGGGGGTCCTGGTGCTGTGGCGCCTCAGGGTGGGGGGGCGTCGGGGGGCACCCGAGTGAGGGGGTCACGGGTGGGCACGGGGGGACATGGGAGGGGCGAGTGAGGAGAAACCACACGGGAGGGGGGAACATGGTGGTGGGAAACTTCACGGGGGGAGATGGGTGGGACCCCACGGTGAGGGGAACCCCCCCAGGAGAGTGGGACCCCATGGGGGGGCATGGGATGAGTGGGAGGGCATGGGGGGGCTCCAGGGGATGTAGGGGGGCAATGGAGCAGCTCTGGGGTCCCCAGGGGGTTTTGGAGGTCCCCCTGGGGGGTGAGGTGTAGGGGGGGGCTGTGGGGTGGGGGGCTGTGGGGTCTCATCTCTCTCTGCTTCCACAGGAGCTGAGTGGGAGTTCCCCCCCTGGCCCTGGGGGATTCCTGGGAGTCTTTGGGGCTCTGGCCTGGGACCCTTTTGGGGGTCCTCTCCCAGCCTTTCTGCTCCTGCAGAGACCCCAAAATGGGCTGGGGGGAGCCGGGGGGGCCGCCTGTGGGGGGCTCTACGGTGGGCACAGGGGAGCACCAGGGGAGTTGGGGGGTACTGGGAGGCAAATGAGGGGAATTGGGGGCACTGGAATAGATTTGGCAGGAACTGGGAGGATTGGGGGCTAATGGGGGCACTAGGGGCCATGTGGGGGTTAATTAGGGAGAATGGGGAGGCAGTAGGGTGGTATGGGGGTGGAGTGGGTTTAGGGGGCACTGAGGGGATTTGGGAGGTGTCAGCTTTTGGGGGTCTTGGGCCAGTTTGGCAGGCCCAACCCTAACACCTGCCCCCCTAGCCCTGGGGCTGTGGATCTTCCACGGTGCCACCACTCAGAGGAACCTCTTCATCCGAGACCCTCGAGACCCCCGAGTGGCTGGTGAGACCCTGGAACTGCCGAGGATCCCCAAATCTGGGACCCCTGAACCCTGGGACTCCACAAACTCCTGTTTCCCCCTCAGGTCTCCCCACAGTCCCCACAGCCACGGGGCAGGTGCTCCTGGCAGGGGGGTGGTGGGGGCTCGTGCGCCGCCCCGATGACCTCGGGGAGCTGCTGATGGCGTTGGGCTGGACCCTTCCCTGTGGTGAGACCCCCTTTCACCCCCCTCCTTTGCTGGAGCCCCCCTAAAACCCTCCTGAGCCCTCCCAGACACACGGGACCCTGTCCAGTCACCTGAGTCCCTCAAAACCACTGCAGACACCTGGGTGTTCCCTGACCCCCCAAACCACCTTCCTCCCTCTAACCCTCCCCCATCTCCCCCTGACATTTGGGCCACCCCTGGATCTCCCTGACCCTCTTCTCAAATGCCTGCCTTCTGTCCCTGCCCCCCAGTACCTTGCTGGACGTTTCCCCCAAAATCCTGGCTCCTTCTCTTCCCCTTCCCCAACACCCAGACCCTCCCATTTCCCCCCTACCTATCTGGGACCCCACTCAATCCCCCCCCCCCCCCAGAGCCCTCCATATCCCCCTGAGGGTGGTGCCCCCCTGACTCCCCTGTCTCCCCCAGGCCTGTCCCCAGCCCTGCTGCTGTTCCTGGTGGGGGCTGTGCTCCGGGAGCTCCGAGCACTTGTGGGGGAGCGGCGGCAGCGGCGTCGCTTTGGGGGGGCCTGGGGGAGTCTGTGCCAGCGCGTCCCCCACCGGCTGCTGCCCCTCGTCTACTGAGGGCTCCCCCTGTGACCCCCGAGATGCACAGAGGGATAAATGAGCCTCACTGAAATTATTCCCTTGCCATCAACTCCTCTCTATTTTTCCATATGTTCAACATGACTTCATCATGTCTTACCTGTGTGTGATTTCTCCTTCCATGAACCTTGTATCTCTGCTTCCTTTATCAGACTTAGCCTTGGCATGCTGTGCAATGTATGGATTGTAAATGTTTCTACAGGTGTAAAGGTGTAGTGGGATTGTATGGGTGTAAATGTTCACATATTGTATGGCAATATCGACTTTGGAGGTTCTGAAAAGAGAGACATTACTCATTATTTTCAATATAGATATTAAAAACAAATTCCAGTTTATGGCCTGTTGGTTGTGCATGGTCTAAACCAGGTTCTCTGTTGCCTTTCAGGGGTGTGATCCAGGTTTTACACACAAACATGCCACTGTTCAGGAAAAAAAAGGATTGAGAAAGAGCTGAAACCACAGGGGCCAGGGAAAAGGGGATTGGGCAATCACTGGGACTGGGATAGAAGCCTCAGGAGGGGCAGACACTGCAGGAGCTGACATTGGGACTGTGGGATTGCTGTGCTGAGGTCAGTGGAGGCCTGGGCAGCTGATGCTGGGACTGGGTCTTGTGCCTGAGCATGGGACAGGACAGGTGGCACTCAGGACGGGACATTAGGATTGCTTATGCCTGAAATCCCAACCATACCAGCCTACTGTGGGGGTGTGTCAGTACTGCCTGGGGTGGCAGCTGGGTGTCCGTGTGTGTGTGGAGGGGACATGGAAAGAGGGGCTGGGATTCTCAGTGGGAATAGAAGGGAAACGAGCTCCAAAAGGGACAGTGAGTCCAAAGCTGAAACCACTGTGGGGCTGGCCTAGTGGCTCTGCATTGGTATTATCAATTAATAAAAAATAGATCTGTACTTGCATTTGTACACCTTGTTATGCTTAAGTGTAAATGAAAAAAAATCATTCAATAAAGGTAAATCACCCCTAATAAAGATCCTGCACTTTCTCCCCTTGTCTCCTGTCTTTCTTTGGTGTGATTTAGTCATTTTTTTTCAGTGTATTTCTTGCTTTGCTTCTCACTTTACCTTCCAGCCTATTTCTGACTGTTCTTTTCTATTTCTAACTCTATTTCTGTCTGTCTCTCTAACTCTGTCTCTGTGTTTGTTTCTCACTGTTTCTAACTCTGTCTATCTGGTTCTCTAACTCTAGGACTGTTTTATTTCCCTGTACCAGTGTTTCCCTGAAAATCTGTTTCTTTTTCTTTGTGTCTCTGACTCCATTTTATAATTTCCTGAACTCTGTTTTGCTCTTTCACTCTATTTCATATTTGCTCTAGCTTTAACTTTTTTTTTTTTTTTTTAAATTTTTCTCTACATCCCTCCAACTTTAACTCAGTTTCTTTTTGTCTCTCACTCTAACTCTTATTCTGTTTCTAGTTCTTTTTTCTCTCTAACTGTTTCTAACTTTGTTTTCCTTTCTAGCTGTAAAACAAAAAAGGTAATAGAAATTTTCAGGCTGCCTTCAAGAAAAAAAGCAAAACACCCCCCAGAGACCCCGACTTTATTATTTAAATAAAAATATGTGCTCTGCTGGAGCCTGAGATTTTCTACTGCTGCAACAGATATAATTTTTTTTTCTTCTTTTTTATGGATACCATCTAGGACCCGTCATTAGTACTCCAGATGAGAGTAGGTAATAATTAGCTTGATTGAGCATTACATGCCGACTCCCATCTGGGGTTGCAATGAAAGTGGACAGTTAACTCATGACACACCTAATTAGTAATGGGTAATTACATGCTTAGGAAATTGGCTATTTAGCCAATGTTTTGGTGCTCCACCATGCCTGTCACTCACCCAAAGATGCACTTCTCACTCAAGCCTGGCCCGTCCCGACCCCACCCCCAGGTCGGGGCCCCAGGGGTGTCCCCCTGCCCATCACGGCACTTCCTGTGCCCAAGCGCCTCCCGAGGTGACCCTGAGGCCGTCCCCAGCACTGACCCTGCCCGCCCCTGACCCGTGCCCCAACCCCAGCTCCGCCCCTGCCCCTAACGCCGCCGCCACATCGCCGCCTTGTGGGCACAGTGTGGTACTGCAGGCAGCCCCAAGGCGGCGCCGCGGCAGTGCTGCCACCTTGTGGGCACAGTGCAGTACTGCAGGCAGCCCCAAGGCGGCGCCGCGGCAGTGCTGCCACCTTGTGGGCACAGTGCGGTACTGCAGGCAGCCCCGAGGCGGCGCCGCGGCAGTGCTGCCACCTTGTGGGCATAGTGCGGTACTGCAGGCACCCTCGAACTGGGCTCGATTGCCGATGCCTGCCGATCAATTGATCGAGTTTTTTATTTTTTTGACGGTTTTAAAGGTTGTTTTAGGCTATTTTAAAGGGATTTTTAAAAGGTTTTGGTGTATTTCTTTTTTTTAAAGTAAGAGTATTTTGAGGTTTTTTTTGGGGGGGTTTTTTTTGAGGCGCCGCGGCAGTGCTGCCGCCTTGTGGGCACAGTGCGGTACTGCAGGCAGCCCCAAGGCAGCGCCGCGGCAGTGCTGCCACCTTGTGGGCACAGTGCGGTACTGCAGGCACCCTCGAGCTGGGCTCGATTGCGATGCCTGCCGATCATGTTTTAGGCTATTTTAAAGGGATTTTAAAAGGTTTTGGTGTATTTCTTTTTTAAAGTAAGAGTATTTTGAGGTTTTTTTGGGGGTTTTTTTTGAGGCGCCGCGGCAGTGCTGCCGCCTTGTGGGCACAGTGCGGTACTGCAGGCAGCCCCAAGGCAGCGCCGCGGCAGTGCTGCCACCTTGTGGGCACAGTGCGGTACTGCAGGCACCCTCGAGCTGGGCTTGATTGCCGATGCCTGCCGATCAATTGATCGAGTTTTTCATTTTTTTGACGGTTTTAAAGGTTGTTTTAGGCTATTTTAAAGGGATTTTTAAAAGGTTTTGGTGTATTTCCTTTTTTTAAATTAAGAGTATTTTGAGGTTTTTTTTGGGGGGGTTTTTTTTGAGGCGCCGCGGCAGTGCTGCCGCCTTGTGGGCACAGTGCGGTACTGCAGGCAGCCCCAAGGCAGCGCCGCGGCAGTGCTGCCACCTTGTGGGCACAGTGCGGTACTGCAGGCACCCTCGAGCTGGGCTTGATTGCGATGCCTGCGATCAATTGATCGAGTTTTCATTTTTGACGGTTTTAAAAGGTTGTTTTAGGCTATTTTAAAGGGATTTTAAAAGGTTTTGGTGTATTTCCTTTTTTAAATTAAGAGTATTTTGAGGTTTTTTTGGGGTTTTGAGGCGCCGCGGCAGTGCTGCCGCCTTGTAGGCCAGTGCGGTACTGCAGGCAGCCCCAGCAGCGCCGCGGCAGTGCTGCCACCTTGTGGGCACAGTGCGGTACTGCAGGCAGCCCCGAGGCGGCGCCGCGGCAGTGCTGCCACCTTGTGGGCACAGTGCGGTACTGCAGGCAGCCCCGAGGCGGCGCCGCGGCAGTGCTGCCCCTTGTGGGCATAGTGCGGTACTGCAGGCACACTCGAGCTGGGCTCAATTGCTGATGCCTGCCGATGAATTGATCGAGTTTTTTATTTATTTGATGGTTTTAAAGGTTGTTTTAAGCTATTTTAAAGGGATTTTTAAAAGGTTTTGGTGAATTTTTTTTTTTCAAATTAGGGTTAGG